>JAJAGP010002918.1:8142-92581 GCA_025084515.1 Ancistrus triradiatus
CTTATCCAAAGCGTCTTACAACCCAAGCAATTGTGGGTTAAGGGTCTTGCTCAAGGACCCTACAGTGGCAGCTTGGTAGAGGTGGGCTTTGAACCCTGGACCACTTAGGGTGTTTTTCCTTGCCACTGTCGCCCTAGGCTTGCTCAAATTGGGATTGGACGTAGTTATTAGGAGATAATCTAAACTTGTAACGTTGCTTTGAGACAATGCTCCATTGTAAAAGGCGCTATATAAATAAATCTGACTTGACTCGACTTGACTTGAATTGACCTTCTGGTCCAGAGTCCAGTACCTTAACCGCTAGGCTACCACAGTCCACCACAGTATTCTATTATTATAATACTAATAATACCATAAAATAAAATAGTACAACTAAACCCCAAAATTTGAGTGGAACAAAAAAAACGACAGCTAATTATTAATTACATACAGGAAATTTGAATCGTAGCTAATGAGAGCCATTCATTTTAGTTAAGGAAATGCAGTTAGATAGTAAAGCTTCTAGGCCACAGCTTTCAGAGTTGATCTCTTACATTTAGTATTTGAAATATGCTCAGTCATTCTCAAAATGAAATTACTGCTGATTATCATTTGCTAGTACATAGTAAAAGACATGGCTTGACACCTTCAGCTTCATAACAGAGTGCAGTTTATTCTTATTTGACAGCTCTACAAACTGACAGTATGTAAAGGTTAAGCCTGTAGGATTGTTTTGGGGGGGGGGTTTTGTAAGAATGCAGACATTTGTGAGAACAAATCAAGAAAGACGGCAAGAAGGTGTAAACCTTCCAAGCAGGTAGGCTATGACTCACAGTGTAACAGTTTGGTGTAGCCCAGAAACCAACAAGTTTTAACAAGAGAGCGAGAGCGGGAACAGCATTCCTTGGGAAAAAAGTGGATTTCAGAAACCCTGGGGAATGAAATCCCACTTGTGTATCGCACAGTGAGGTACACCACAAGATTGAAATAACACAGCTCTAGCATGGATGATAGTTTTAATACTGTTGCTCCCTCAGACAACTGTGTCAGGCTTTCACAAGCTAGACAGCCTTAAGCAATGAGTGACACTCTATTTGTGTCGGTCTTATCAGGAGAGTAGTTCACGAGGCAGTGCAATCATAAATATAACACTGCAGAAGTATTCAAAGCACAAGCTACCTCAAGATATACCATACCCATCGTAATAAACAACATAAAAATACTGTGCACTCAGAAAGCTGTGATAAATATAGTGAAGATGCCAAGTGGCAAAGCCCTCACAGGTACCTGGGCGATGTTTATTGATATTTTTTATTGACATCATGTATGCATCAGGCATCCATGACAAAAGCAATATTACAACTGTACTCATCAAACGTACTCACACTGGAACACCGGTCTTTCAATGTGGGAGGAATCCAGGCCTACACCGAGGGAACATGCAAGTTCCATACAGAGGGATTCCATGGTCAGGACTGAACCAGGGATCTCTAGAGCACATATGTTTATATGTTGCACAGCCCTTATGCCAGCCTGAATCAACAGTATGCCGATGAGCTATGGCAAGCATGATACTCGTCATTACTGCAACATGCTTGCTAATTCATCCCCGACTTACCTGATTCAATTAGTATATAAAGCTAAAATGTTTTAGGTTAGGCTTGGGATTATTGTTGGTATAATTTAATATCACGTCCATACAAACAAGCCACTTCACCTGCCCATGGCTGAATCTGTAAATAAGATTTTCATGTCTTGATGCAGCACAATAATCCAGGTAAATTAATCCTAGAAAGCTGAAGAAGTTCATCTGGATACAAGGTTTTCATGGGGAAGTGACTTCTACAGTCTCAGCTAGTTGAAAACTTCCCCAATCTTATATACAGCACCTTTGCATAACGACCGATACCAGCACCACTGCACAACAACAAGACCGCTGATCAGTTTAATATGCAGAGTGCCATGGCCATTAATTACAATGACCACATAGGTGTGGGCAATATGACGATATTTTATCGTATCATTATAAATTTTATCATGACAGACAAATTGCTTTTCTGAGCATATAGAGAATATTGTCAGTACTGCATGTTTCATTATAAAGAGTGTAATTCGTCCTGTTTAATGGGATGAAGTGCACACTTTGAATATAAATCTAAACTATATATGGGATAATATTTGAATAGTAGCTTTTAAGAATCTGTTGCTACTGATGCACTTTGTCTTCCATCACACGTATCGTGATAAGTATTGCGTAACATGAAAACGTCTTTAATCATCGTCTTTAATCATCGTGAACAGTTTTACCATATCGCCCACTGCTATGACCACATGTACTATTCACATAGGTTTGGGAAATAGCTGCAATCACACTGCAATCGCACTGTAAGATGGTGAGAGGTGTACTTTGAGGCTCCCTCCTTGATTTCAGGATAGACAAGAAAAATCTACCATTGGATTAGACATGTTTTAGCAATGGCATAATAACTCAGGCTGCCAAATACATCGTCTTGCTACACCTTTTTCTTGCTGCAATCTATAAGATATCATTTATATTACTGGTCTAGATTTCATTAACACATGACCGATGCTCCCAGTTATTGATAGTTTTGCTTTCAAATATTTACCAGTTTAAAGAGGTTTTCCTTGTGAAATAAATTGCTAAATGACCCATTTTGCATTGCATGTTAATTCTCTAATGTGCCATTGAAGCTTCCTTCCTTTTACTGCTCTGTTTTAACCTTGAGTACAAAGATGTAGCTTCATGTAACCTCTTGTAGCCCTTCTGGTCACTACCTTCTTCATCCACAAAATGAGCCATTTATTTAGTGTAGGCAACCTGCATTATTGCAGCATGTTGAATTATTGACGTCTGGAGAAATCGGGTGAAATATCGCAATATATACAGCTGAAAAAATATACTGTTCAAAAAAATAAAGGGAACACTTAAACAACACAATAAACTCCAAGTAAATCAAACTTCTGTGAAATCAAACTGTCCACTTAGGAAGCAACACTGATTGAGAATCAATTTCACATGCTGTTGTGCAAATGGAATAGACAACAGGTGGAAATTATTGGCAATTAGCAAGACACACTCAATAAAGGAGTGGTTCTGCTGTTGGGGACCACAGACCACTTCTCAGTACCTATGCTTTCTGGCTGATGTTTTGGTCACTTTTGAATGTTGGTAGTGCTTTCACACTCGTGGTAGCATGAGACAGACTCTACAATCCACACAAGTGGCTCATGTAGTGCAGCCCATCCATGATAGCACATCAGTGCGAGCTGTGGCAAGAAGGTTTGCTGTGTCTGTCAGCGTAGTGTCCAGAGGCTGGAGGCGCTACCAGGAGACAGGCCAGTACAACAGGTGACGTGGAGGAGGCCGTAGGAGGGCATCAACCAAGCAGCAGGACCACTACCTCCACCTTTGTGCAAGGAGGAACAGGAGGAGCACTGCCAGAGCCCTGCAAAATGACCTCCAGCAGGCCACAAATGTGCATGCGTCTGCACAAACTTAGAAACCTACTCCATGGGGATGGTATGAGGGCCCAACGTCCACAGATGGGGGTTGTGCTCACAGCCCAACACCGTGCAGGATGCTTGGCATTTGCCAGAGAACACCAGAATTGGCAAATTCGCCACTTGCGCCCTGTGCTCTTCACAGATGAAAGCAGGTTCGCACTGACACATGTGACAAATGAGTCTGGAGACGCTGTGGAGAGCGATCTGCTGCCTGCAACATCCTTCAGCATGACCAGTTTGGCAGTGGGTCAGCTTTCCATGTGATCAAAAAAGGAATTAAAATCATGTTTGTGCTGTTTCCAGTTTATGAAATAAGACATGGTGTGGGGTGACATTTCTTTGGAGGGCCGCACAGCCCTCCATGTGCTCGCCAGAGGTAGCCTGACTGCCATTAGGTACCGAGATGAGATCCTCAGACCCCTTGTGAGACCATATGCTGGTGTGGTTGGCCCTGGGTTCCTCCTAATGCAGGACAATGCTAGACCTCATTGGGCTGGAGTGTGTCAGCAGTTCCTGCAAGATGAAGGCATTGAAGCTATGGACTGGCCCACCCGTTCCCCAGACCTGAATCCGATCGAGCACATCTGGGACATCATGTCTCGCTCCATCCACCAACGTCACGTTGCACCACAGACTGTCCAGGAGTTGGCGGATGCTTTAGTCCAGGTCTGGGAGAAGATCCCTCAGTAGACCATCCACCACCTCATCAGGAGCATGCCCAGGTGTTGTAGTGAGGTCATACAGGGACGTGGAGGCCACACACAATACTGAGCCTTGTTTTGACTTGTTTTAAGGACATTACATCAAAGTTGGATCAGCCTGTAGTGTGTTTTTCCACTTTCATTTTGTGTGTGACTCCAAATCCAGGCCTCCATTGGTTAATACATTTCATTTCCATTGATGATTTTTATGTGATTTTGTTGTCAGCACATTCAACTTTGCACAGAACAAAGTATTCAATGAGAATATTTCATTCATTCAGATCTAGGATGTGTAATTTGAGTGTTCCCTTTATTTGTTTGAACAGTGTATATTACAATGTCATGCAGCCCTAATAATAACTACGTATAATTATTTCTCTGACTCTTTATTAGAATATAAGCTCAAAATACAGGGAATTTGTATGCAGTATTAAAAACTGGAAAGAAATCTGAAAAAACAGCTTCCATAGGCTACAGTGTCAAGTATTTTGTGTGACCTCCGCTTACACTTGAGCAATAGCAGCATCTGGCAACTTCATATGGATGCCAAGTTGACCTTTCTACAGTGTGAAGAAGCTTGATTAGGCGTGGTCTTTTTGGAATTGTAGCAACCAAGAAAATGGAACAGGATGAAAAGGCTAAATGCTATCTAAAGTTCACCTTGATTTGAAGGAAGAACCAATGGAGTATTATAGAGTGGGTCGTACCATCATCAACATATGTTATATATGGTCTTATACATCTTGCTAAAACAAAAACTCTAATTGTGGCCTAATACTTTTTTCTGTCTTCTGTACTGCACAACCTAGATTAAAAAAAAAAAAAATTTGTGCGGTAATGTCAAGAAAACAATTTTTCAGGGTTTTTCATTAACATTTGCCACATCACCACAAGATAATATGTCCACTCTGATTAACCAAGTTTGCTTTCAACTACCGCAAAGAAAATTAAACATTACTTTATCTATGCCCTAAAAGGCCACTGTCGGACTAAAGACTGACTGACTGTAATCTCCTGGTCCACATCCTGAGGCCTGAGGTGTTTCGGTTTTACCTACTGCTGCCAGCAAAGTGTCATCTCCACTAAGAACACTATCTGGTTAGCCCATGCTATAACACACCTTGGGCAATTCAAGTGTTTCAGATGTCTGAACTCATACTGACAGGTAAAGTGTCTGACAACCTGCACATACTTTGAATTGCTGAAGCGCATATGTATAAGTACGTATCATAAGTACATGTCAAAAAGTATGTGAAGACCATTTCTAACTAGTGGTTTCTGCTTTTTAGCCAGCCCTACTTCTGACAGGTGCATCAACTGAAGCATACAGCCATCAGATATCCTTAGACAAACACTGGCAATCGGCCATAAAGAATTCAGTCTCTTTATGAGTTTCCTTGTTGTTACTGATGTCACCTGATCAGCAGGTCCCTGATCAGGTGTTAAGTGCTGTTATTGTGGAACCAATTTGGAGAGTCAAGCTCTCAGGTGTGATGCAGTACTAAGATTACAGAAAAGGAAATAAGGAAAATAAGGAAAGTTGAGTCATGATTGAAGTGGCAACACTATGGCAATCAGGAGGTACACTGGTCTAATAAGCTAACCCACCCCCTCAGTTCGAGCACGTCTGTGGTGTCTCTGGCCTGAGGGAGGGAAGGCCAGATGAGGCCCTGTCAGTCACCCAACAAGACAACAAAAACACTAACAACTAAACCATATCTCAAGCACACCAGCATAATAATCTTTAGATGAAAACTTATTTTCTCTGAAATTAATTATTGTCAGACAAAGCCAAGGGACCAAATGCCTCCATACCTAAATAACACAAATACTAGTTAAAATCCCAATAATGTCATTTTAATAAAAAATAAAAAAAACAAAAAAAAACAACATTATAGGTATGTGCCGTTTATAGGTACATCCATCCAATCAACGTACGCTTTAACATCCGCGGTATTAAGAACTAAAATAGGAAATAAAAATCGGTCTTATACACATCTAATTCATGTCTGAATGGCAGGAAACTAGTACAAGTGAACTCTGCTGACAAAAAAAGGCGGAAAAAACAGTTTTAATTTCAACAAAATCATTAATTAACACAACATGTGCAAAGTCTCTAAACTATTACGAGACTAACTCCGTTTCACAGAACATAATGCAGACAAAAACGCCGTATACCTGTACTCTGAAAGTGGAGGCCAGTTTACAAAAGTTGAACAATTCAGTGATCAAACCATTCCAAAACAAAACCTTCTCATACAGTTTGCTTTCTTGATGGTGATGATGATGATCAATCACTGTCAAACACTCAGTATACTCAGCACATACACAGTCACATACAACCTTGTGATTAATAAAGATAAGCAAATCGATCTTCTGCCGCAGTCAGCCAGAACAATATGCCAAACCTCTCCAACTGAATTAGAAGGGAACAAATCCATATTTTCATAATCCATAGTTTCTTTCTGGACAAACAAATCCAAAGTTAATGGTCTGGCCACAAATTGTACTTCGGGAAATGATAAATGTGGGATCAGTAGTGACACTGACCAAAAAAAGTGGAGAGATAACTAGAGATAGCATGAAGGATGGAGACAAAAGCAGCATTATAATTACAATGTTGCCAAACAGAGCTATGTCCCATGAATGCAATTCATCATTCTAAGTAGAGATGAAATGCATAATTGCTCAAGGCACAAGATACCTTACATTGATTGTACAAGAGAACTCGAGCCAATCCATCCTCATAGCATTTTGTTACACTACACAATGTAATAAAATACCACCACTCTTCATATGCTTTATTTGGTTTAGCTGTCATAATGGAAGTATTTTTCAGGATCAATGGGAGACTGCCAGCACTCCCACTGGAACTTCCTCTGATTTGAAAGCATTTGGCATGGAATTACAATAAGGCTCACAATAGTGAAACAAACATTTCAGACCAATTGGACCAGAGGAGCAAAAGGCCAAGCTGTGGATGGTGGACATAAAGCTCCAGTAACCATGCGCTTCAAATCCTACCCCATTGCTGTGCTTCACAACACTCAGCCTCGTCCTGACACTTAAAGCTGATATTCAATTTACAGATAGAGGTTAAGATTATGGTTCCATTGCTGTTAAATCAGAATCTAATTTCACTTAATATGTAGCTATACATTTTCTATACAGTGAGGCAAAAAAGTATTTAGTCAGCCACTGATTGTGCAAGTTCTCCAACTTAGAAAGATGAGAGAGGTCTGTAATTTTCATCATAGGTACACTTCTGCTATGAATCCCCTGTTTGACCTCGTTATCTGTATAAAAGACACCTGTCCACAGCCTCAAACGGTCACACTCCAAAGCAACCATGGCCAAGACCAAAGAGGGACACCAGGAAGAAACTAGGACCTGCACCAGGCTGGGAAGAGTGAATCTGTGTGAATAAATCAACTGTGGGAACAATTGTAAGAAAATGGAAGACATACAAGACCATTGATAATCTCCCTCGATCTGGGGCTCCACGCAAGATCTCATCGTGTGGGGTCAAAATGATCATGAGAACGGTGAGCAAAAATCCCAGAACTACACGAAGGGACCTGATGAATGACCTGCAGAGAGCTGGGACCAAAGTAACAAAGGCTACCATCAGTAACACACTATGCCAAGAGGGACTCAGATCCTGTAGTGCCAGATTAAGCCAGTACATGTCCAGGCCCGTCTGAAGTTTGCCAGAGAGCATATGGATGATCCAGAAGAGGATTCGGAGAATATCATGTGGTCAGTGAAACTAAAATAGAACTTTTTGGTTAAAAATTCAACTTGTCGTGTTTGGCGTAGAACAATGCCTCAGTCTGCATCCACGACACCATACCTACTGTGAAGCATGGGGGTGGAAACATCATGCTTTGGGGCTGTTTTTTTGCAGAGGGGACAGGACGGCTGATCCGTGTTAAGGGAAGAATGAACGGGGCCATGGTGTGGCTCCGTAAAAAGCATTTCAAGGTCCTGGAGTGGCCTAGCCAGTCTCCAGACCTCAGCCCCATAGAAAATTTGTGGAGGGAGGTGAAAGTCCGTGTTGCCCCAAAACATCACTGCTCTAGAGGAGATCTGCATGGAGGAATGGGCCAAAATTCCAGCTACAGTGTGTGCCAACCTGGTGAAGACTTACAGGAAACGTTTAACCTCTGTCATTGCCAACAAAGGTTATGTTAGAAAGTACTGAGCTGAATGTTTGTTATTGACCAAATACTTATTTTCCACTATAATTTGCAATAATTTTTTTTTTTTTAATCCTACAATGTGATTTCCTGTTTTTTTTCCCCTCATTTTGTCTCTTTTGTCTCTCATAGTTGAAGTGTACCTATGATGATTGTCTCTCTCATCTTTCATACCCTTTTAGAAGATTCTTTTGTGATTGACCCATATCTGTACTGGAATGTATATAAACTGTACGTAGCTAATGTGACATTGTCTGGAGTTTTAAAAAAATATTCTGGAGTTCTAAGTACATAAGCAGAAAACGGTAAGTATACAATGGATTTGCTTCGGAGTAAAATAAAGACTTTAACCAATTGATTTAGGGATTTCAAGTTTATGTACTCAGTGTGTTGCTTCTTAATGATGTGAATAGTCAGGAGTTGAAAATCTGAGCTGTCTTACTAAACCCCCTCATTACATTTAAGTTGGACGTAATTAAAGTCTGTCATGTCTGTTGCGCATGCACTGCCATAAACCACAAACTCTGCTGGTACAGTAATGCATGTCATCCAGGTAATTCCAAACTTTGTGTGATTTCCAATACAATGAAAGATAAGCTGTCATAAGCACCATGCTTTTTTCTGTGAGCACTGTCCTTGTAAATCAGCAACTACCTCCATAGTTGTATTATTAGTAATCATAGAAATAGTTAACCTTAAGAATGAATTACTGAATCCACTTTCGACCTGCAAGCTGAGGTTAAACAAGGCAAAATATGTTTATTGTTGAAAAGAATACACTGATACCGGCCTGTCTATGGTGTGCTCTATATATGTATTGAGTGGGAATTCACAAATATCTAGGCGGCTAGGTGACTTTGAGTTTGGTCCTCCCAAGGATTCTTCCTTATAACATTTACAGAGTTGCCGCTGTCACCCTAGGCTTGCTCAGTTAGGGCTGTGGGTCTCAATTATGTTACTTTGGACCAGTGGACCATGTACAGTACATACAGGAACAGACAGACTGCAGTTAGTAACCATAAAACTACAAAGTGATGGTTAGTGGAACTGATAAAATGGGCAATGAGTGTAGAAACAAGGAGATGTGCCTAATAAAGTAATTGGTGAGCGATAGATTTCATATCTAACCCTGCTTATTCCATGTCAGGATTGTTGGGGGGAAGGCAGACGCATGGCCTGGTTGGGATAGCGTGTTAGACCGCTGCGCCACCCAAATGCCATAGGAGAATTTTAGGGTACATAAACATAAAATAATGGAACCGCATGATCATCATGTGACAAATAAAGCACATAGAACCATAGAAACCGTTGGTATGGATGAGAAATGCTGAAGTTCATTTCGAGGGCTCAGTTTTTATCCAGCAGCAGCTAAACATAAGAATCGAGATGTTGGTAGATACAATAAAATAATAAAAAGACAATGACTTACTTATCCTTGACCTGTCATTATTTCAGACAGCCACTTAGAACACACTGTCATTCTCCTGACTGGCACACTTTGAAGACACAGACAGAAGGAAAAAAATGGAGGAAATCGAGTTCATTGTTTATGGCCATGTTATTTCAGTCTCTCTCCCACTTTGCTCAGTGTCCTTGTTGCCTTTCCCATTACTGACCACTTTAGCAGGCAGCAGTGTGCCACATGGGATCTGGTCATGATACGCTGACAGAGTGCACTCCTCTGCTATGAGAAAAAGACTTAAAAATGAGTTAAACGTTTGAGAGCTGGGACAAACACTAACTGCAGATGAGAAGAGAAAACGAATGACAGAGGGGCCGACTGACTAACTGTACAGGAGTTTCAGAGACGGAGAGAGAGTGTGTTTTCAGTGTGTAATGGGCATCGTTCCAGTGCCTACTGAGCTCCCTGTCCTGTTTGAATAGGACTATTCATGACCTTATTAGGTTCAGTGTATGAGCCACGTCAGTCGCATTAAAACACACAGACCAGAGCAGCACAGCAGCAAGTGTTACATAAATCTTTCACAGACAATCTCAACAAAAGCAAAGCAAGGCTTATGAACACAGCACATGGCACCATACACTCACTGGCCACTTTATTAGGTACATCATTTATTGCTAATAATGGGTTGGACCCTCTTTTGCCTTTTGAACTGCCTTAGATCAGATTCAAAAAGGTGCTGGAAACTCAGATCCTCAGATCCCATTTTGGTCCATTTTGACATAATAGCATCACGCAGTTGCTGCAGATTTGGGGGCTGCACAGTGTGTGCAAGAAAAGAACCTCCACCCCATTACTACCACTACCACCAACAGCCTGAACTGTTGATAAGCAGAATGGATCCATGCTCTCATGTTGTTTACACCAAATTCTGACCCTGCCATCCAAATGATGCAGAAGAAATCGAGGCTCATCAGACCAGGCAATGTTATTCTAATCTTCTATTGTCCAATTTGTGTGAATTGTAACAGTGTGGTTCTTCTGCTGCTGTAGCCCATCTGCTTCAAGGTTCGATGTATTGTGCATTCAGAAATGCTCTTCTGCAAACCTCAGTTGTAACAAGTTGTTATTTGAGTTAATGTTGCCTTTCTTTCAGCTCAAAACAGTCTGTCCATTCTCCTCTGACCTCTGGCATCAACAAGACATTTTCATGCAGAACCTCCTCATTGGATAGCTTCTCTTTTTTAGACCATTCTCTGCAAACCCTAGTGATGGCTGTGCATGAAAATCCCAGTACATCAGCAGTTCAAAGTCACTTAAATCACATTTCTTCCCCATTCTGATGCTCTGTTTGAACTTCAGCAGGATGTTTTGACCATGTCAATATGCTTTAAAACACTGAGTTGCTGCCATGTTTGGCTGATTAGATATTTGCATTAACAAGCAGTTGAACAGGTGTACCTAATAAAGTGGCCGATGAGTGGACTTGCACTAGCTTAGTGTTGATACTGAGCATTCGCTGAGGAACCGACCAGTTTTCAATTAAAAGCAATCGGTTACATCTGTAACCGTTTACCACAAGCCAAAGTTTATATTTTCGAGGAATCCACATGAACCATAGTTTGTTTTGAAGTGTTGCTTTTAATAATACACCATGTGACATGCTTTGAAGAGATCCATCAAGCATCATCTGCAGGTGTTACATTACTGAAGGGGATCTGGTTGAACAACATGGAACAACCACAGCAACAACACATGATAAGCTTGAGTGAACAAACCGCTCAAGCATGGGTGTTGCAGGGGCAAGTTTTTTCTAAACCACACAAACATGACAGTTTCTGATTACTTTAATAAAACTGGTATGCAGCAATGTAAAAATCTCCAAATGATCAGAGCATCAGTCCATAGCACACCATTGTCTACAGAAGTCAGAAAAGTAGGGTAAAATAAACAAAACATCAAGTATCCTGTAATAAGTCAACATTTTGGCTTGTTTGGTTTGGGCTTTTTTATTGCTGTAATTGTACTATCTTACTTAAAAATTAACCAGTTCTCCTTTTTCATTCATCTTAAATCTGAAGTTCTTCCATGTCACAGAAATTAGAATAGATATGTTGCATACTGAGTTTTCTTGCAATGGAAAGTAGGTGTTATTTGTGAACTTAGATTCATTTAATACACAATTTACATTAAGTATTAGTTAGCATTAGTATTACTGTATTAGGCTTAGTCCAGTTAGTTAGTACCTTCCGATCAGTTTCCATTCGCTTTAACGACTGAGGTCTTAAATTGTAATAGGAAATAAAAATATTTCATTTAACATCATAACTTAGCCCATATATTACCTTGCCAGATACATTGGCTGTTGAAGTACAGCAGTTGTAATGACAAACGTAGCAGTGTAAGCTATGGTGCAGGTTTTATTAAAAACAAAGTTTTACCGAACACTGACTGACGTAAAGCTGACAATGTCATTCTCAATGTGTAAAAGTTAGTAAAAGCACTGTGCTGTTCATGTGTGGTTGACACAGAATTGGTTATAGGAGACCGTCTGTAGCCGATCACACTAAAACCAGCCGAATCCATTATATATGTAAATAATGAAGGCTTTAGTTACTACAAGGTTAACTTCGCCCCACAAAATTACACAACACAGAATGCATGAAACAGTTGCCAAATATAAACAGATTTTATTGTGAAATCTACAGCGTTTCAAAAGACAGCATAAAAAGAGAGGTGCCTATTTTTGGCTGAAGTAGTTTCGCTCATACCCTGAATTCTGTGGGTTACTCAGTAATCTGAACCAGTCTCCAGAGTTACTGCGTTCATAATGTGGTTCTTCTTTGCATCACTGATGTCACTTCATAATCCATTTCTGTGTTTTGCTCTTTAATCTGACTGAGTCTTTCCCAGCTGTTAGCAGACTGTTTCTAGGCTGTGATGTAGGTTATGCTACCTGGCTAGTGAGCTTTACCCAGCATGCTGTTTGGTGATGTAGTTCTACTCAGAGATCAGCAACACTTGTAGCAGTGAAAATATTATATAATTTGCTGCCTCTTTGGTAAAGCTGTGTTTCTGCTATGCAGAGGTATGTATGGAGGTATATGAAACCGCTATACCTCACAGCCCTAACATACAGTGCATACAGTGGGACAGAAAAAGTATTTATTCAGCCACTGATTGTGCAAGTTCTCCTTCTTAGAAAGATGATATAGGTCTGTAATTTTCATCATAGCTACACTTCAACTATGAGAGACAAAATGAGAAAAAAATCCAGGAAATCACATTGTAGGATTTTTAAAGAATTTAACTGTAAATTATGGTGGAAAATAAGTATTTGGTCAAGACAAAAGTTTTCAACTCAATATTTGTAACATAACCTGTTGTTGGCAATGACAGAGGTCAAACGTTTCCCTGTAAGTCTTCACCAGGTTTGGCACACACTGTAAGCGTGGTATTTTGACCCATTCCTCCATGCAGGTCTCCTCTAGAGCAGTGACTGTTTTTGGGGCTGTTGCTGGGCAACATGGACTTTCACCTCCCTCCAAAAATTTCTATGGGGTTTGAGTCTGGAGACTGCTAGGCCCTGATTCTGGAGTCTGACGTTTTGAGGCTGGGGACAGGTGTCTTTTATACAGATAACAAATTCAAACAGGTTCATTAATACAGGTAAGAGTAGAGGACGGAAAAGAGAGCTCTTCTTAAAGAAGAAAGTTACCAGGTCTGTGAGAGAGCCAGAATCTTGCTTGTTTGTGGGTGGAACCCAAATACTTTATTTTCCACCTTGATTTTACAATTAAATTCTTTAAAAATCCACAATGTGGATTCCCTTATTTTTTTTTCTCATTTTTGTCTCTCATAGTTGAAGTGTAGCTATGAATGAAATTACAGACCTCTCTCCTCTTTCAAGTAGGAAGAAGGGGGAGGTGAATAAGAAAGGGAAGAGAGGAGGAAGGATGGGGGGGGGGGGGACAAGGGGGTAAGAGGACCTTGAGAGAAAAGAGTAAAAAGAAAAGGGGGGGGGAGGAAAGAAGAACGAAAAAGGAAAGTGGGGAAGAGAGGGAAGAGGGGAAAGAGGGAAAGACTTGACGGGAGGAAAAATTTTGTGTAGAAGGGAGGCAGCTGGGTTAGGATAATGTAGGGGGTAGGAAGGGGGAGGGCTCCCTTTCCCCCTCCTTTATCTTGTCCTGCGCCTCCTTTTTTGCCCCACTTGTAAGTATAATATTTAATAATATTTAATATACGACATCCAGATCGCATAATGTCATCTCACAGACAATATCGTGGACACTAAGAGACATTTACTGGTTAAGCATTGTAGTGCTTGTTAAAATCATCAACTATATTCTCCATTTGACATAAATGCATTTCTACTTGAATATTTTCTTTAATAAATCAGACAGTTGTAAAATCCCTTGATGACAATTTTAATACTTATAGACTACAGTTTCCCTGCAAGACTGGCTTTTAATGACTCCTCAGTAAGACATTTTGCCCCAAGCTGTAAAAATACTGCTGTAAAAACAGTCCAGAAAAGGTTGACGTCAATTATGGATGGTGGGGATAGGTTGTACTCATCAATACAGTATATTCTACAGCAGCAGCATGTTCAATTTATAAAAGGCAGGACCTGAAACTGTAAATAAAACAATTTTGAGAAAGGGAGGGGTAGTGAGAAGGGGAGTTGAGATAGAAAAGGAGGACAAGAAGCGGAGGGAGGGAATATGAAGGGTGTGAGAGGGGGAAGGGGAAAAAAAAGACGAGGGGGAAGAAGGTTGAAAAGCAGGAGGAGTAGGGGAGGATGGAACGAGGGGGGGGAGGGGAGTGGAAGGGAGAAGTGGAAAGGGTCAAATATAGGCCGAGAGAAAAGGGTTGGATAGAGGAGATAAGAGTGGAGATGTAAAGTCGTAGTGGAAGTATAGGGGATAGACCAGGGAATTAGTTAAGGGTAGGTCAAACTAGAAAACTAATAAGGAAAGGGGGGACAGGGAAGGGGACGGGAGAGGGGAGATAGAGAGGGAGGGAGAGGGTGCGCGGGGGGGTGGGGGAGAGAAGAGAAATGAGAGAAGACGGACAGAAGGAAGGGGAGGAAATGGCAGATTTATTTTTAATAATCAGAGGAGTTGGCCCCATACGTGCATGCTTCATATGTAGTAGCCAAGACAAACTCTATGAGACTTCAAGGTTAAAATGTGCAATCCATCATGTAATGGTCAGGGAATTAATTTGGGCTCGCTACAGTGGAACACTGTATAGAAGGTTTCCAAAACGGTTTTACACTGGATTAACAAACTCAAGGGGAGATGCACAAGATTTGTCCCCATGGAAAAAAACCCTGAGAAACAGGAGGCCTAAGTAAAAGTCTAACCTCCATTTGATCGCACTTTTTGTCGTAACGAGTCGTATCCACACCTATGAAGACAGTCACTTATTTAAACTTGTCCTGTCATTACGTATGACCTCTTACACACCGTCTTTCAGGTTTTACACCAGATGCCCTTCCTGAAACTCTCTCACATTATCCGACTCTGGATTGGCAACAGTAATACCGCCAATGTTGCCAACTGTTTTTCAGAGGAAAGTACTAAAGCCTGCTCGAAAAATCACTACCTGGGGCTATATGATGGAATGTGCCAATTTGCATATTGTGACATCATCACATCGTATTTTACATGCTGCCTAGTGTCATCTGGTGTCATCCATGACTCTGTTGCTTCTCTCTATTCTCTATAGAGGAATAACCACAGACTATGAGAAATATTGCAAAAGACATAGTACGGTACTGTACGTCAGGTCATTCATCAGGTATGTAAGTCACCATGTAGTTCTGGGATTTTTGCTCACCGTTCTCATGATCCTTTTGACCCCACGGGATAGATCTTTGTGTGGTAGCCCCAGATCGAGGGAGACTATATTGGCTTGTATTCTTCCATTTTCCCT
Source organism: Ancistrus triradiatus (assembly GCA_025084515.1). Taxonomy (NCBI): domain Eukaryota; kingdom Metazoa; phylum Chordata; class Actinopteri; order Siluriformes; family Loricariidae; genus Ancistrus; species Ancistrus triradiatus. Next base: position 23,889 of record JAJAGP010002918.1, read on the forward strand.
TACAATTGCTCCCACAGTTTGATTTATTCACACCAACCTGCTTGCTATTGTAGATTCACTCTTCCCAGCCTGCGCGGTCTACAATTTTTCTTCCTGGTGTCTCAACAGCTCTTTGGTCTTGGCCATGTTGATTTTGGAAGTCTGACTGTTTTAGGCTGTGGACAGTGTCTTTTTCATATAACGAGGTCAAACAGGTGCCATTAATACAGGTGACGATTTGAAGGACAGAAAGAGCTTCTTCAAGAAGAAGTTTACAGGTCCTGGTGAGAGCCAGAATCTTGCTTGTTTTTGTGGGTGACCAAATACTTATTTTCCACCATGATTACAATGAATTTTTAAAATCTACAATGTGATTTCCTGGATTTTTTTTCTCATTTTGTCTCTAATAGTTGAAGTGTAGCTATGATGAAAATTACAGATCTCTCTCATCTTTCTAAGTAGGAGAACTTGCACAATCAGTGGCTGACCAAATACTTTTTTGACCCCCCTGTATATACACTTACATACACCATTTACAGCTTGGTATAAATAAATAGTGGAAAGTCATCCAAACAAACACGAGTAACTTACACAAAAATGTCTCTAAACCGAGTTAGAACAGTCTCTAGTCCAAAAGTGAGCTAATGAGCAGGTGAGTACACAACCGCTAAGAGAGTTAAACACACTAAAACAGACAAATGACGGATTCTGCTCTAAAACTCCTGCTTCCACTTCCGCTTGTGGAGCTGCAGTGTTGACTGGCTGTTTATGGCTGTAACGTCCGGAGTTAAAAGACAAATTTGTATTTACTATTGTAAGATCTCGGTCGTTAAAGTGAATGGACGCTGATCAGATGGTCATTAAATCATACATACTGATTAATGTACACTGATTGAAAGTCACAAAATCGAGTTAAACTATACTCAGTTGCCATGCAAACTAAATCTAGAGACAAAATTGCTAAGTTAGCAACATGTAAGTGCACCCTTAGTGGCTGGAGTTTATTCATAAATGCACAACTCGACCCTTGCCTTGCCCAGGATTGAGCCCAGGATTGAACCCAGGATTGAACCCAGGCCCAGTGACCCTGCTATTTTCACTGGCTGGCTGGCTGTACCCACATGTAAACAATCAATATATCAATACTGCACAATCATATATATAAAATATTAAAAATGATCAGATACAGGTAATCACACAGAGCACTATCCTGGCTGCATGTGAAAGGCCTCAGCTGATCCACGTTGCTATAAAAATGGAAGATACACTACACCCTGTTTAGAAACAAGTCAGGCCAGTTTGGAAGTAAAACCCCTGAGGGACAGGGAGTAGGCTTGGTTTGCTCAAAAACAACATTACTCATACCTCATGCAACGATTACAAACAAGACGAGGATGCACCATCAGCAGGAATTGAAAAAAAGAAAGAAAGAAAGAAATAAGATCTACTGCAAACTGCCCTCATGCCATTATGTCACACAGGCACACAGGAAGTGGGTTCAATGGCCTAACTTAGAACAACAATCATAAAAACATGAATGCTAAGCTGTAATCAGAACATTCCCAACTCAAATCAGGCTACTTTTTTAACCTTTTCAGACTAGGTTGAAGAGGCAGCACCATCGTAGCGAGTGTGAAAGAGCTCTAAAGCTCTGCTACAATGTCTGTCAACAACTCGGCGAATATGAGAGAGCCTGTGAATACGTTTTCAGCCTGAGTCATCTAACAGCTTGTTTGCACCACTTTCTGTGCCAGATTAGCAAAATAACTGGCGAACAATGTTTCTGAAAATACACTTGTCATACTATCTGTTTCTCAAACGATCAAAATGTGCTATGCTAGCCGTGCACCTCTACGCAAGTCTGTTGTGTGTACCATCGGTCCTGTTGCTGTAGCAATGCATGCAGCATTTAAGAGGGTGATTCAGTGGACATGTGAGCAACAGACAGATCACAAACCAGCGATAAACCTGTTCCATAAAGTAAACACCTTAATTAATACATAACGACTCGTTACGACTCAGGTTTACATCTCAGAAGAAACAATGGTGATGATGATGATGATGATGATGGTATCATATAAAAGATGTGTAAATAAAAATTATTTGAACCCTTGTATTAAAACCCAGTGCTGTATATTAACCCCATACACTGCACTGTGCAAAAGTCTTAGGCCACCATTAGATTAGATATACCATTGTTTCAGCAATGGTAGCTTATAATGACCATATTGAATCATTTCTCTGTCTCTTTATTAGACTACAACCAGAAAATACAGGAAATTTGTATGCAGTAGTTAAAAAATAGAAAAACAGCTTCTATAGGCTACAGTGGTAATTATATAGTGTGACCTCCACTTACACTTGAGCAATAGCAGCATCTGGCAGCTTCATTGGGATGCCAAGTTGACCCTTTGACAGTCTGACAAAGCTTGGTCAGGAATGATCTTTTTGGAAGGGTAACAGTCAAGGGACCACTTTTTTGGAAGAGGAACAGGGTGAAAAGCTAAGCTATGCTAAAGCACTATCTCCGATAACTTCAGTGACTTTAGTTTCGCTCTTAGATTTATCATCTACGCCGCCCAAGGAGGTTGGGTCCCTTTTTGAGTCTTGGTCCTCCCAAGGTTTCTTCCTAGAACTAGGGAGTTTTCCCTTGCCACTGTCGCCCTAGGATTGCTCAATTTGGGATTGGACGTAGTTATTAGGAGGTAATCTAAACTTATAAACTTGCTTTGAGACAATGCTCCACTGTAAAAAGCGCTATATAAATAGATCTGACTTGACTTGACAAAGAGTGTAATGAAGCTCAGTGGAAAAGAGGATTATGGCGTGATGAATCCGCGATTGAAATTTTTGCGTCCAGTCATCAAACGTGTTACATATGGACATTATATCATTGTTAAAACAACAAATCTGAAGGTGGCCTAACACATTTACACACGTCTGTAAATGGGCCACACCTAGATTTACAGCTAGAATCAAAGTAAAAACTGACAAAATTCTTTTTGTAATGTGAACTACTTAACAATGTATCTCTGTGTTTTTCAGTGTTAATGCCGAGGATATTCAATGTTAACAATATTCGATGTTAATAAGCCTAAAATGACAGGCTGAAGATTCATATGGTTAAACCACAGGGGAAAATTGGCTTAAGGAAAACAGCGAGGAAGCAAGAACATCATCGTAAACTCTAATGTTTTAATGTAAAAAGCACCCACAATTTATATTAAATAATACTTTAAGCAAACACCAGCTCATGGGCCACTTTATTAGATACACCATGCTAGTACTCGGTCGGATCCGCTTTTGCCTTCAGAACTTACTTAATTATTTGTGGCATAAATCCAACAAGGTGCTGAAAACATTCTTCAAAGATTTAGGTCCATATTGGCATGATAGCATACCACAGTTGCTGCAGAATGCTTGTAACGAGTGGCTAAAGTTACCTTTCTATCACCTCAAACTCGTCTGCCCATTCTGCCCTGACCTCTGGTATCTACGAGGCATTTTCACCCAACTGCCCTCACAGGATATTTTCTCTTTTACTGACCATTCTCTTTAAACCACAGAGGTTGGCTGTGCATGAAAGAGATGAAAGTAGATCCACAGTAGATGTCTCTGAAATACATCTAGTACCACGACCATGCCACGTTCAAAGTCACTTAAATCACATTTCTTCCCCATTCTGATGCTCAGTTTGAACTTCAGCAGGTCGTCTTGACCATGTCTACATGCCTAAATGCACTTAATTGCTGCCATATCATTAGCTGATTAGATATTTGCAGTTGAACACGTGTAGTGGCCGGTGAGTGTACATCACAAGTTTCATTACATACTATTTATAAGCTCTCTAAACAAGATACAACTTACTGTGGTTATAGAATCCAATGCAGTGCACTGCACGTCCTAAACATTTTCATTCAGGGTTTAGCCACAAGACAAAAAGCAGAGGGAAGAACATATGATAAACACAGTTACCAGAATGCACTACGGTAAAGCCAATAATTGCACAGTAAATGTGGTATGATCTTTATCCATGTCATAACACATAAACATGTTCCGTCTACCTAACGTAATAACATGCAAACAACTGTAACTGTCATGTGTTTATCTAACACATTGATCAATCCTGCATAGTCCACAACTACTTAAAGAGACTGTAATGTGTACAGTAGATTTTAAATACACTGTGTTACACTGCTAAATATCTGATCCATGCTCTATGGGAATGTTTCAAAGAACCTTACATGAAGAGCTGTACAAAACAATTTCTAAATACTTAGTAAACTTGCTCATTAATACACATCAATACAATCTGTCTGCAAACAGAATACAAGTAGAATAAATGCAGAATATTTAGTATTGTGGCTACTCTCTTTAGGAGAGAATTTCCAACCAAAATCACTCCAAGAGCACAATGTGTTTCTAAAAAGAGGTTAAAAAGAATCCAAATACTGCACAGAGAAGGAACTTTTTATGACAAATCAAAATACCTAAAGGCACTAATTTCAATATGAACAACAACAGCAGACAACAAACCATGGAGAGATCTCTAGAGATTGTTAGTCTTTCTTTATATATCAAATCCCACCTCTGCCAAGCTCTCACTGTTGGGTCCTTGAGCAAGACCCATAACCCACAATTGCTTGGATTGTAAGACTGTACCAATTGTAAGTTGCTCTGGACAAGGGCATCTGCTAAATGACCTAAATGTACATGTAAACCACGAAACACAAGTAACCATAAAGTAACATGTAGGATTTGTTAACCATAGTAAGAAAGTAGAACCAGTAACAGACGCATCAGTGGTGGCTTAGGGGGGTTAGAAGGAAAAAGCACCATAGCTTTCTGAATGTGCTGATACAATGCAATCTGGCAGAGTGCTCCAGCTTGCTGGATGTGCTTCAGAAATCAAACATTATCAATTCTACCCATGCTCTCTCATTTCCTGTCAACCAAAATTACTAAACCAGCTCTGGGATGGCAGCTGCTGACAACTGATTATATGATGTGAAATTAAAGCCACACAATATTGTTAACATGAATATTTTAAGAAGTCATCACTAACTCTGAGTTCCAGGCGGCAAGTCCAGAGGCAAATATTAATTCATTCATTCATTTATTTTCATAACCACTTAATCCAATTCATGGTCATGAGAAGCCAGCAACACGGGACACAATAGAGAAACCAACCCAAGATATGGTGTCAATATAATCGCAGGACACACACAGACTGACTTGTGCACTCACACTGGGACACTTTAGAAACACCAGTTGCCTTTGGAATGTGTTGGAGTACATGAGGACAACATGAGGAGAACATGCAAATCAGACACAGGCAGAGTGAGGACTGGGAATTTCTGAAGCTGCGAGCCATCAGCGCTAACCGCTCTTCACCTACAGGCAATCATCGCCCTATAGAAATGTAGTATGTTTACTTCAGTGCATTTTTTCACAGTGATAAATTATTAAGCAAGAGCTCAGCGTCTGCTCTTACTCTCAAGAGGATTCAAATGGACAAAAAAGGAGTCGAGTCAGACAGCAGCACAGCAAGGGTAAACAGGCAAAACAATGCTGAAGGGTCAGCCAAGAGGACAGGCTGAGTCACGACTGAAAACCGTTTGTTTGGGAACCAAAGACAGCAGGATGAAAAGTGGTGCAAAGGGATTGATATACCAGCACTGCAGTGGGCGAAACTCCATCAGTGATTAAGAGCCTCCCTTTCTTCCATGTTCTCTCTGCACCATAATTGTAATAGCGTACATAAAGACTTTGATAATTGACTTTCACTGTAGATTTCCAAGTCTTCAAAGGTCATGGTAATTGCTTTTGGCAATAAGCTGTCATATATTCATAAGATTGTCATTTTGATATGTAAGCGCACACAGGGGTTCTGTTAGGTTTGTGTCCACAAAAAACGCCCCCCAGCCTCGGCATTTTTTTTTGCCGGAGATGCAGTACGCTCAACAGGATGAACTTTGAAAGACTAAATGTATGAATCAACAGCTTTAAAAGGTCTGACTACCCATCTTTAAAGTCACTGAAAGTATTTTTTCATGCAGCCTTTCTCATCAAAAACATCCATCTGCAGGAGAGGCTTAAAAGAGCGATGCTCAAAATGAAAAAAATAACAGAACTTGAGGCAAAACTGACATGAATAACCTGGGCCACTTTAATGTTACTGTTGAGCTGTGCTTTTAAGGTGCTGAAGAAGGATGCTGAACCTCTAGCTAATCTTCATCCTTATTCGCTATAAATCGGAAAGTCATTTCAGTGGTCTGAAGAAGACATGACATCAAAAGTGGTCTGTTTTTGCCTTTTTTTATTCAAAAGGAAAGAGCGCTTCCAGGCTTAGAGGACATAATCTGCCACACTGTCAATATGCTTCTCAGCAGTCTTCTCATTGTGAATAAAGAACACATAATTTTGAAGTAGTTAGCTATAACACGATGGCTATTCATATTCTACCTTCTCTAAAAGCTATTCAGTCCAATGATTGCCTGGATCTATACTGAAATGAACGCTTCCCCTTCAATCTCCCAACAAGGCAGATCAATTGTTAAGCCTTTTTATGATACATGCAGATGGGATCACTTTATTTCTTTCTTTTCATAAACCACTGTTTTTCGTTTCCGTCAGAATTATGTGCTCTTGGATCAATACGTTGAGCACTAACATTAGCTGTCCTCTGCCAAGGAGTGACAATGATCTGTTTAAAAATCAGTTACCCTACTGCACCTGACACACTCATAGCAATCCCACTAATCCCATTGTTGTTTATAATGTCCTCAAAATGGTCTACTACCAAATTGCAGTAGTCACAGACAGGGTGCAGTTGGGTAATTGTACTTAGTAGATGAGCTACAGGACCAAATGCTGTTATCAGCAACAAGTCCAAAAGACAGGCTCTGTCATGGTATGGGGTTGGCTCAGTGCCCTTGGCAAAGGTCATTTCGATGGCGGCATTAATGCAGAAAAGTACATTGTGCAACATAAGCAGCCTTCTAGATGACCTCTTTTCCAGGGACTTCCATGCATTTTTCAATAAAATAATGCGAAACCTCATGCTGCACATGTTATAGTGGCATGGTTACAGAAGCTTACTGGCCTGGCCTGCCTGCAGTCCTGATCTGTCCTCAACAAAGAATGTGTGGAGAATTTTGACATTTTGAATGGGACAAAATAACACCTGAAACGCTTCATCGCTTGGTGTCCTTGGTGCTTTTAACTGTTGTGAGAAGGAATGAGAACATTACAAAGTGGTAAATGCTTTTACCATATCTTCAGGAATGGACGTTTATTAACAAATTAAATGAGGTTGACCAGATAAAACATGAACATGTTGTTGTTTTAATCGTTTGCATGTCCCATACTGTCCCAAATTGTTTTATGTGTGTGTCTGTGTAGAGTTCAGCTATAAAAGGGACATCATTTGCCCCAGCCACAAAACATAACTCTCAAAAGCAAAGAGTGGTGTTGTCTTATGTTAACCAAACAGTGCTGCCTAACACTATGACCCAGCTACCTACAGACACACAATCCTCCCACTACCATTAACGTACATTACAGGACCCACACAAATATACCCACAAAGCTTATGTGGCACTAATGTGTTTTTAATATGCCGGCTTCAGCATTTCTAATGAGCCATATGAGTGAGGATTGAGACAAACAGTGATGGCCTGTAGAAATCACTGAAAAAGCCAGAGGTGCACTGGCTCGTTCTCACTGCCGCTGCAAAAGCGCTGCTGCCTCATGTATTTGAGTTGCAAATCATCCTCTGTTGCAAATCGGTCTGCAAGTCACACACGCAAATGTCACCTCCCAGCCTCACCGTACCACCTCACACATACAGGGACACAGTTTGGCAGTCTGGTTAGTAGGAATCTCAGCAACATGGTGACACTAGAGCCATTTTTCCCCATGAAAAGCTGAATTGTTCCAAACATGGAAAGTATACAAACACATTTTGCTGCTCAACCAGAGGCAAAGCAAGTGGTGCTTTTTATTTGGGGGAATTTTTTTTGCATGTGTTCCAAAGTGGCCACTCATTTCCCCTCACCTAGCACTTCATTAGAAACACTGTACATCTACTCATTCACGGAATAATCTAATCAGCCAATCGTGTGGCAAATCACACACCAGCTTTCCCTCAACCCTGACCAGAATTAAGCGCGTAAGAAAATGAATGGATGAATGAATATTGTTTCTGCAATCTGAGTTTCATTATTGCTGCATCACTAACATTCAACTCTCAAGTTCTCACTTTTTATATCTTCTCAGTGCCAGTAGCCAATCAGAGAATCTAGTGGAAAACAAAAGGCAAACCTTTTTTCTTTTTTTTTTAATAGCACACAACCTAACTGTGCATGGCCTTGATATAAACGTTGGAAGCAAAGTCTGTAGAGGTCAGTAAGTATGTAAATGTGTTGAAAGAAATATATTTCTCTCTTATTAGATTGGCCACTAGCTGTGCAATCTCAGTGTAAAATACATTCCAGGATTAGAGACTGGTTTTAAGTGATCTAACATGAAATAATGGTCTTGAAATATTTGCCACACAGTTAGGATTAATATTTCAGAAGGGTCCTTCAATGCAAATATTTGGAATGCATTCACATCCTTAGCTGGTATGACATAATTTATACAATAAATAACAAACAGTATAACGAGTCAAAGATAAAATATTTCCGTTTTAACACAGCCTCGTATGACTTGAACATGTTCCCACTGATATCTTACATCTTGAAGTTCAGGACCATTTAACACTCATCGCTTATGACTTCTAGTTTCACTAGAGCATCAAAAGACCAAAACCAAAAGGCCAAGTTCCATTGAGCATTCATCAATATACGCACACATAATCAACCTTCACATATCAATCAACGGATAAAAAAATAGATATATGGCCATAAATGACTATGACTAAATGATCTACTCTAAGAATAATAATTAAGAAGTGTAAAACTACAAGGTAGTCCCCGTTTTACCATGGCCCGATATTTCAACTTTACAATGGGAATCCGATAATAAACATAAATACTCATTCAGCAAACAATAGGAAGGAATTTGGCAGTGTGCGACGAAGGGAGTCACGTGGCGGAAGTGATGAGCGATAGGAAATAAACACAAGGAAGGAAAGGAAAAGCCGTGGTCATGCAATAATTTTTGTTTTGTTTTTTCACTTCCAATACATTAAGCTGTGTTTAAACACAGTATATATTAAACTCCTCAATTTACGACAAATTTAACTCATGATTTAACGTAGGACTTCTCAGGACATATGCCCATCGTAAATCAGGGAGTACATGAACTTCTATAGCAGAGATTGTAGATGATTTTAGAATTTTAAAATAAAAGTCACGCACAACCTCCAAGCCAAGTCTTTCCTTCCATTTTCAATCATTTCTTCCAAAGACTATGGGAACCTCTTTATTATAAATGACATCTTGGCCTCTACACTCACTCCATGAGGTACACCTGGTCAACTGCTCAGTGACACAAATATCTGATCATCCAATCACATTGCCGCCACTCGATGCATTTAGACATGGTCAAGATGAGACGCTAATTGGAACTGAGGTTCTAGATCTCCACCATCTAATCCACAGTCAATGTCATTATAGACCAAAATTATTGAGGAATGATTCCAGCATGCTGCTGAATCTATGAAGAATTAAGGCAGCTCTGAGGCTGAAAGGCCCAGCCTTTTACTAGCAAAGGGTGCCTACATGAATGTATGCTGACAAGTTCAGTACCTTAAGCATTAAGCCACCACAGTTCAGAAACAAGGGAGAAACAGAGGCCAGACTTTAGAAGAAATAATATGGTCTGAAAATTCAGGGGTGAATTAAGTGTTCAGTGCTTTTTGAGCAAAACATGACAAATAACCATTACGCTCCATTTAGTCAGATGTCTGTCAACACAAGGGTCCACCAAGCAGAACCATAAAAATAGGATTCCAGGTACACACTGTCACAGCACAAAAAGGAAATAATTAGAATTTAAAATGAGTTTTTATCTTACTATATTTTATTTCATTTGAATGTTAAAGTATTAGTAGGATCCTGGTAGAATTTCAAACAGGTAAGCGCCATTTAATGACCTTTTGATCAACGTCCGTTTGCTTTAACGATTGAGGTCTTAAAATCATAACAACATATAATAGGAAATATAAATCTGTTTTTTAACTCCAGACGTTGTGGCCTTCAACAGCCATAAGTAATATTTATGTCATACTTTGATGTTTGGTTTACATATTTTTATTTATTTTCAAAGAAATTGATTTACTTTGCATTAACCAAGTTCGAACGCATAACTAAACATAAAGACAGCTTAAGTGCTATAATCACTTGGTTGGGCTTGTAGACTTGTTTGACCAAATGATTTGGTTGCAAAGCACATGTGTTTGAATTGTACATCACTTCTCCTTCCTGTCATTAAAGCTGATGTTAAGTATAAACTGGCTGATGTACCAAAGCTTGCTTTACATGCTTAACATAACATCAGGAATGCTTAAATTACTATAGTGGAGCTGACAAAGAGAAGACAACAAGTGGACAGAGTGCAAAGGAATGCTCAATTATCACCCAAAACACAGCACCAGCCACACCACAAAGAAACGCTCGAGGATAGTTGCAGATCCAAAACAGAAACCAGCAATATGGCAGTATATAACAATATATCAAATGTGAGTTATTGTCAGAGGTCATTGTGGAAAACGATAAAGGTTGGACTGGACCTGGAAATGTTCACCAAGCATGTGAATATTACAAGCATTATAAATAATTAAAGAAATAAATAAGGCGGTGTGCAGTAGGCATCTGCTTTGGTCACACTACAAGCTTTGTTGTTAAGGACAACACAAATGTGATGTCATTCTTTTGTGGAAAATACTACAGCAAACATGCAGCTGCTCTGGTAACACAGCTGCCACACAGAAAAAGCACAGTTTGATGGAACACATGCTATTCCATGCTAATATGAGGATCTGCCCCGACATGTCTAAAGACTGCAGGACACAGAAACATACACCCTGCACACGCTACTGGAGCTTCCAGTCAGTACAGTCGTGCCACTTTGTAGGTGCCATGTGCTCCTGTAACATGCTCAACAACTATGTTGGCTTTCACTTCATTACAGCTTCATTATCAAGGTGAAGTGTCAACGCCCATTACTGTCGGCCAAGTTCAACGGACTTTTCCAGCAGGAATGTCTGCCTGGGAGCGTCCTTCCCTCCCTGCAGGTGTTTGTCTTATATAGTATAAGGTTTTTGTCTCATGTATTACATAGAGTTATAGTCTGGAACTACGGCAATGCAAACAACAAAGAACACTTATTTGTCAAACAAAGAGAATTTTCCAGCTTTGATTTCTTCAGAGAGGTCACTGGGTGAAAACCCAAACCCGCCATAGCTTTGATGACTAGCACACTTATTACATTTTTAAACAAATACCCAGCGGCTGGACTGAGACACCTTCCAGCAGGTGCGAGAAATAAAGCAATCGACTAGCCTGACACCAGCTTCAGATAAACTCATCATCAAGCACTGAGTTGAAAGCTAGAGGGGACGAAAAGGTGACAGCAAGGATTGCGGCATCACAATATTTTGCTCGCTGACCTAAAGATCACACTCTGTGACAGCTCGGTCAGTAACAGTCCAACAGTGTCACATAAGCAATCAAATACACTGGAACGTGTGAGAGCAGCTTTGCTGACTTTCCTACACAGTAAAAATCAAAGCCTCTCAGTGTACGAATGCTGTGTTAACCGAGCCTGGCTTTTAGTCTGTGAGGTTAAGTATGGGCTTGACACTATGTCAGAGCTCCTGGCAAAAAAAGATTTGCTGGTGAACCTTCTAGATTTACAATAATGTGCAAAAGTCTTAGCCCACCTTTGGGTTTGTTGATTAAGCAATAGTATAACAAGCATATATAAGTTATTGTCAGGACTGGACCCAAACATTTCAAACTTGGATTTGTCACTATATAATACTCTTTACCACTGATCTTCATTCCAATCTGTATGAGCTTTAGCATATTTGAGCCTTTTCACCCTGCTCCTTCAGAAAAAAATGGTTTCTTGGCTGTTACCCTTCCAAAAAGCCCATTCCTGATCAAGCTTCTTCGGACTGCAGAAGGATCAACTTGGCATCCTGATGAAGCTGCCAGATTCTGTTATTGCTCAAGTGTAAGCGGAGGTCACACTAAATACACACTGTACGCTCTAGAAGCTGGGTTTTTTTTCAGATTTTTTTTTTCAGTGTTCTAATAGTGCATACATACGTCCTGTATTTTCTGGTTGTATAATAAAGACAAATAATCATGGTATATCTCAGTGGTTCTCAAACATTTTAGACCAAGTACCACCCATCATCAAGTCAAAACCTCCAAGTACCACCTATGAGTCTCAACGCAGAAACACATTCACCACACACACACTTGTACACAGTATGTATATTTAGCTGAATCTACAAATGTGCATGTCTAGTGCTCACACGTCTTCCTTGGTGTGCTGGTTTCATGCTGTCATTGCTGAGAATCTCACGGAACACAAACCAATGTGATCTTGGTTCTTCCTCTGTTCCACTATAGGTGAATTCCATCTTAACCTTTCGTCGTGCCATCTCGTAGTGCTTTTTCAGAGCTTTTTTGGCAACTAGCCGAGCCTCCTATTTCCAAACTACCATCGGCTGATGCAAGGGCCGGCAATTAATTAACTTTATCTTCAATGCATTCAACAGGTGTGTTTGATTTACCAGTTTGGGTTCACTGTTCACTGCTCCTGGCATCTGCTACCTTCAGCCAGGATATAATAGTCAGTTTATTCGAGGCATTCATTTTTAACTATTGATATTGGACAGCTGCAAAAGGCTTACAGATAACGTGTCATAAATTCTGAAATATGGGAAGCAGTTAATACGACGTAGATGTGATGAAATACGAGTGTCTGCGTAGCACACGTGGTATTTTTTAAACACAAATTTAATTTATTAAAACAAAATTATGAAAACTCAAACATGTAATTTGCAGATGAAAATTTTTGATTGTTAATAATTCAATAATGCCGTAATTATTAAATAATTACTAAGTATATTTTCCAAGATCAACTGGCGTACCACCTCATGCTCCTTCAAGTACCACCAGTGGTATTCGTGCCACAGTTTGAGAACCACTGGGATATGTAATCTAATGGTGGCCTGAGACTTTTGCACAGCCCTGTATACTGCACTGAAAAACAACTGCATAAAAAAGACGTCATTTTGCAGTCATTAAGGTTCTTTATGCAGACAAAAGGGTAAATGCAACAGATCATTCAAGAAAGAACTGAAACTTGTGAACACCCTGGGTAACTTCCTCACCAATCATCCAAAACATAAAAACCACAACAGCACACGTTAAGCCCTGGGATATATTTGACAGTAAGTGAACAGTAGGTTCTCATAGCTGGCATGTAGCATGTGGGAGAAATGTAAAGACCTGAGCAACCTTAATAAACGACATAGCTATGGCCAGACGAAGGCTTGTGCGCCTGTTCAGCAGTAGTGAGACTCTAGAGACAGTGGTCCAAGGAGCGACAAACCACGAACTGGTGACTGAGTGTTGGTGCCCAAGGCTCATCGGAGCTCAATGCTGAATGGACAGAGCTACCGTGGCACAAGTCACCGAATGCTTATTGCTGGATGTGTCTTTGCTGACTATGGAGCGGAAAGCTCACCAAGGTGTGTTTGGTTCAATGTCCCAAGTCAGGTACATGTGCACTGTTTAACCAGGGAAGCAATGGCACTGTGGGGAAAAGAGAAGTCGGTGGACAAACTGTGATGCTCTGGGTAATGTTTTGCTAATCTAAACATCGTTCCAGACCAGGTGGCTTTAATGTTTTGGCTGATGGCTGTATATACTGTATAAAACAAAACGTTATGCCATGCAGAACAAAACAAACGGATCATCTCTTGCATGCCCAGTCTTGCATAAAATATCTTGAGGAGGTTGCAAATCTAGTTACTGAAAGAAAAGCATTAGTGGAAACAGCAAGAGCGCTTCGGCACAGTGCATGCAATACAGAATGAAGTTACCACTGTATACAGAAATTGTACGTCCTGGTGGTAGTGAGGAGCGATTTATCATACACCTGACGTCTCTACATTACATAAGTAGCTTATGTGTTACTACTGTGCCAGTGATGTAGCATCTTCTGTCATGGTCTTGTCTCCATATCATTTAACAGCAGCTCAAAAACAAAATGCTGCCATTTCAGTTTACATCCACATCTATATACCTGAAGAATTCCTGAAGTGCTCTACAGACATCTAAGCAGAAGAACCACCTATTCTTGGCTCCAGGTCAAAGCATTTCTGCTTGATGAACCTTCTGAATGATATAAGGGTCCTTAATGGGACTGGGACTGGTGGCGCAGCATTGAAGGTTCTGGGCTATTGATCATAAGGTCAACGTGACAAGGTCCAACACTACCAAGCTGCCACTTCACCAAGGCCCTCAATCCACAGAATAATATAGGCTATTGTACTTCGTAATATCAGCTGTAAATGCAATCTTGTATAGGGTTCACTGCACCTCTAAATCAATCTCCAGCCTGAGGACCAAGTAACACTTTCGGTTGCTAGCATGAACTTTTATCCTTAGATGATACAATGTTTACAAACGGTGTTTTGTTTGAACGATATATTTGGCACCAATGACAGAAATAACATTTTATGTGCTGTTTACTGCACCGGACATTGTTTGTTAATAGTCCCACTCACAATTGTTAGTAATATATAAGCACTCTCACAAGCCATATGCATATCGCAACATGTTCATACAGCGCTGGTGCAGTTCTATATGTACCCTACGTAGCCTTTAGATCGACGTTAGACACGATGCTGACTGACAGAATGCACATATGACATAATATTTAAATATCCGACTCCGGTGGTGCGGATTTTACGGAGGCAAATTTCATATTTCGTATTTCAAACAGTCGCCATTCATCAAGAAAAGCCCAGTCGCGTTATGTTCTGTTGTGTACATCAGCGTTTGTTTTCCTACCTGATATGAAGCTCTCCTCCTGCAGCGTAGCGTAGATTCAATGCGTGGATGATCGACACCAAAGACAGCGAGCTCCGGATGACAGCATAGGGAAAGAGAGGGTGTGTGCGTGCGAGCGTGTGTGCGAGTGTGTGTTTTGTGTGTGTGTGTGTGTGTGTGTGTGTGTGTGTGTGTGTGTGTGTGTGTGTGAGAGAGAGAGAGAGAGAGAGAGAGAGAGAGAGAGAGAGAGAGAGAGAGAGAGAGAGAGTGTGACAGCACAGACAATTCCCCTGTACTGTACAAGGAAAGCAGCACTGTGCAAATCTGTCACACGTAGTGATCAGAGGTAACCCATTGCACTTACTGAGACCAAAACATTCAGAGGATCAACACTATTGCTGCATCAAACATTTGCCCAGCCTTTACTCATCTGAGAATGCTCTCAAGCAGATCCGATTTTGGAACATGACTGTGAGGTCAGGATTAATGTTTATGATGACCAGGCGCCTTTATAGATCACCTAATAAATTGATTGGTATATAGTTCTGAGCTATCATTATCTTGCCTGCAGCATGGCTGACTTTCTTTTAAATATTTGCTGAGGTCTATTACTCCATGAGAAAGAAAAACGAAGGAACTTGGCTGTGTGGTTGTGAAGGTTTTGGAAAGAGGCTGGGGCATTATGGGTAATGTACACCTGTAATTTTAGTCATGCACAGCAACAGCACAGTGAAGTGGGCCTGATGACACCCCTTATGATGACAATAATTTCTCACTCTTGGTGCATTCTGGTGAAGTCGAGGTCATGGCTACGTACAAACCAGATAAGTTCTCCATTAAAGTTGGCAAACAATTTCTTTAGGGACTTCATTTCAAAAGGGCAGGGTAGAAAGTCGATGAACTGAGTTGATGGAGATGGAAACATCATATTAAATATTAAATTAAAATTTAGTCCTTTAGGACCTTTAGGATAAGTCCCTTATCCAGAGCAAATTACAAGTGACACAGTCATGTATCACTAATTAATTGTGGGTTAAGGCCCTTGCTCAACGACCCAACAGTGGCAGAGGTGGGATTTGAGCCCTGGACCTTCAGGTGTAACTTACATTTACATTTAGCAGACACTCTTATCCAGACTTACAACTGATACAATCTTACAATCCAGACAATTGTGGCTCAAGGATACAACAGCTGCAACTTGGCAGAGGTAGGAATTGAACCCTGGACTTTGAGGTCCACAGTCCCATACCATAGCCAACATTTACTGACATTGCACATCTGACTTTATATTCTCTGAGTTTAGGTTGAACCAAATCAATGCCTTATTAAGGAATCCATTCATTAATGCAGGGAGGCCTACTTGAATTTAAACACAGCTGAAGCACAAATATTCTACTTTTGTATATATTAAAAAGCAATAGCCACAGAAGTATTAAATCAAGAAAGCAAAACAATAAACCTGGGCAAATTAATTGTGACTACAAACCCAGTCCCCAACGCAGCGTGGGTCCTGTAACTCGCTCCCTCTGTTCTCCATGAGCCAGACATTTGGTCTCTTCCTTGCACCAGACCTTCTCAGTGCCATCAGGCATCAGGCAAATGCCAGGCCCCCCGGCCCCTGTTCTCACAACAGACACTCCTCAGCCCCAAGACCAAGAGAAGGGTCCAGTGCTAGAACAGGAGCCTGGGCTGCCAACAGAGGAACAGCATCCAGGTCCACAGAGATGTGAAGGACAGATGGAACAAGGTCAAGGGTTCACTCGAGGTTGGGAGCTGGGTTTTTCAGTCCTGCATTAATTACACAACTAATATGGCTTGATTTTTTCCAGTACATAACAATCAAAGTCAAAGTCAAAGTTAGATTTATTCTATAGCATTTTTACACTGAAGCACTGTCTCAAAGCATCTTTACAATTTTATATACTCTAATATCTCTAATAAAGGCCAATCCCAAATTGAGCAAGCCTAGGGTGACAGTGGCAAGGAAAAACTCCTTAAAACAATAACCACTGCAGTAAAATTTAGGTGCTCCATGTTTTGACATGAAACATGGGTTGTAGAGGTGCCCTGCCCTATAACGAATCTATCTGCTCCTCCCCAGAAAGATCTGTTCATGTGAACCATGTCACAATCAAAACTAATTTCAGAGGGCCTCCAAATAATAACTGAAGAGGCACAAAGCTGAAAAGATCTATTTGGTCATTTTCCATATTTAAACAAATAAAGACGTTGGTCCTAACTGTTTTGTTGCTATATTTTAAAGTTATTTTATATTTTAAAGTTCAGTTAAAAAAAAAAAAAAAACATAAACTGAAATGGAAGGTTTTACTGTCTGGATATATGTGAAGCCCTACGGCACATTGCTTTATTTACAGTAACAGTGTGGAACTGTGTACTTGTTCCAGTAATTACTACTTTCCATCAGCTTGGGATAAACTTTATGCCAGCTTACACCAGGGGCCAAACATATACTAGCCTTTTTGTCAAGTCAAGTCAAGTCAGGTTTCTTTACATAGCGCTTTTTACAATGGACCATTGTCTCAAAGCAACTTTACAAGTTTAGATTATCCCCTAATATCTAGGTCCAATCCCAAATTGAGCAAGCCTAGGGTGACAGTGGAAAGGAAAAACTCCCTGAGTGTAATGATTAAGAAACCTTGGGAGGACCAAGACTCAAACAGGGACCCAAACTCCTTGGGCGACGTAGATGATAAATCTAAGAATGAAACTAAAGTCATGGAGTCATACTTCAAATAAAATGTGAAATATGCACATCGGCAATAAGTAGTCCGATACACAGTCACTCTAGGATCCTGAGTCTAAGCCCAATGTCTCCCAACGTCTCTGATCACCATAAGGCTCTTTGACTATGAACCCCCAGCTCTGCCCTTAGTCTAAGGCAAGGATGCACAAGTCAAGATCAAGAGGACCGAAGCCCAGTTCAGCCAGACCTCCCACCCGACACTCCTGGCTAACGGACAAGGCAGGCAGGCCAGACATGACTCCAGACTCCGGCCCCAGTGACCCGAGCCATGCATCCTGGTCTAAATCTAGTCAAAAGCCTGCGTAAATAAGTTTGTCTTTAGCCTAGACTTAAAATTTTGGAGAGTGTCTGAGTCTTGAACAAAAGTGGGAAGTTTATTCCATAGTTGGGGGGCCATGTATGAGAAAGCCTTTCCCCCTGCTGTGACTTTTTTAATTCTAGGAACTAAAAGAAGTCCTGCACCCTGCAAACAAAGTAGATGAGGTGGATTGTAAAACTCTAAGAGTTCACTCAGATAATGTGGGGCCAGGCCATGTAGAGCTTTATAAGTTATAAGAAGTATTTTGTAATCAATGCGGAATTTGACTGGTAACCAGTGCAGTGATGATAGAACAGGAGTGATATGATCAAATTTTCTTGTTCGAGTTAGCACTTGGGCAGCTGCATTCTGAACTAATTGAAGTTTATTCATAGATTTACTAGAGCATCCAGTAAGTAAGGTGTTACAGTAATCCAACCTTGAGGTTATAAACGCATGAACCAGTTTCTCTGCATCATTAAAAGAGAGGATATTTAGATTTATAGAGAGGATATAAGTTTAGCGATATTACGTAATTGAAACAAAGCAATTCGAGTGATGCTGCTAATGTGTGCATCAAAGGAGAGATCTGAATCATATGTGACCCCTAAGTTTTTTACAGATGGACTGGGCAATACTGGACAGCCATCTAGATTTAGGATAGATGTAGCCAACCTGTCTCTCACAGCCTTGGGTCCCACTAACAGAACCTCAGTTTTATCTGAGTTAAGTAAGAGAAAATTAAATGACATCCAATCTTTTAGTTCCTATATTTGTTTGTTTTTTCCGACTGTTTACTAGGCCACTTTTTTCAAGTAAAAAATTTTTTAGAATTATATTCAAGGCTGAAAGTCGGCCAGAATGGTCCGTTACTACAATCAGCTAAAATATTCCGGCAAGACGGGAGTCTAGCTGCCACGTTCAAGGCATGGTTGGACTATCAGAAAGAAAAAACATCTGCTAAAAACATCTCCTTATCAATTGCAAAGTTGTTCTGCACTGCTTCTGAACCATTCGTGCTCTGTTTTGATCCACTCAGGGCGGAGCCCAGCTGCCGTTAATTATTGCAAGTTAATGTTAGCACTAGCTTCCCGTGCTGCAGCACACTGATATCCAGTGTTATTGGGGTTTGACTGGCAGACATTCGTTGCAAAATCTCACAAATAAAATGTGTAGTAGATTAAGTTGGGAAATATCATGATATTCTGTTTTCATACAACAACTAGGAAGTGACATGCCATTTATAAACTGAGCAAAACAGGCACTACAAGCATGCAGCAGTGATAAACAACATTGCAGCACCAGACAGGGATGCCAGATCCCACAAGAGTAAGCAAAAGTTATATGGAAACAAGCCCAAAGGAGAAATCTGGAAGAAAAAAAAGTCCAAAACAGGCTATCTACAACAATTTGAGAGAATGACTACTTGATCAGTTAAAATGAAATAATAATAATAATAATAATAATAATAATAATAATAATAATAATGTATATTTTCTTTTAACTTTAGAGGTTGAACAAAACCAACTTGCAGGAATTTTTGAGAGAGAGACAGGGAGCAAACCCAAATAAGCAACTACCTTTTAGAAACAAGCCCCTAAAAACCTGCAACTCACAACTACCGACATTTGTATGTGACTTTATACAAAATATGGCAAAAGTCGCTTAGCCCTTTGTTGAAGAATGTCATGAAAACACACACAAAAACACAGAGAACAATTATTCGAAGGTTTAAGAGAAAAGTCAGAGATGCTGAAAATAGACACAATGTCAAAAGCTTCAAATTTCATGCATGAAGCAAAGGAGAAGAGAATAATATGAAGCGATGAATGTTGTGGTAGTAGTACCAGCAAGAATTTAAAACTACTTTCACCCCTGATTATATTAGGACAGTAATTCGTATTCAATAATTATTTATTTTGTGCTAATAAATCAATTTCAATCTGGCAACCACTCTGTAAGTTTAGCAGTATATGCTGTGGTGCATCGTTTTGTCTTAGCCGTGGATGGTCTGTATAGTCTAGGTGGAATTATGTGGTACAATTCAATTATTGAAAAGAATGTCTGTGTTGATGTAGCACATGTTTCCTTAATGTGCACCCCTAATTCACGTTGAATGAATTTTCCATCTCTCGGCGCTGCACAAATGTGGTCTGAGACAACAACTTGTCCATCGAGCAAACAGTTTCAAGTGTCTGTGTCCAACAGTTTAGCCTACATGCGTCACGGCGTGTTTACCTACAGATGGGCCTGCTGTGGAAAAGTACAGCATGCATCGAGGGCACGTGGCCAATACAGAGGCATGGAAGGAAATCCTTCCTTTATTAGAGAAACAGATAATTTTCCGTTACTCTTTTGCAACAGATTGTTTGTAACAGCTCCTAAACTACCATACATTTATAAGGCATGTTTGGTAGTCAGTGACTGCATTCGTGTAGGTCCAAATGCTTTTAAATGCAAATACAGAGAGCATATTCATAAATAATGCAAGCACATTGTAGCTGGTAAGTCTACAGCAGTTTAGGGTCACTTAACCACTGCAGGTCTGAATGGTGCTGAGAAAACAAGACCGGATTTGTAGCTAATTGCTCAAATTTTTGAATGTCAGGCCTTTTGAAACAAGATGGTATCCACCCTTCGTGGGATGGTGCTGCTCTCACTTGTTGCAGTTTAGGTAGGTTCAGGCTTTTTGTTGGTAATACAGTGGCAAATAATGGTACTTGACTACTCAGAGCCAAGGCCAGGCAGCAGACAAACAGGTTAAGCCAACTGTTACAAAGAAACATCGCCCACATCAAGGTTCTGTTCCAGTAGGACTGTGTCAGATACAAATGTACAGTATTATATATTTTGCACATAACCCTCCTTAAACTACTTTGCACTATATCATACTGATAGCGTGTATATTAAATGTTAAACGAATCCTCATCTTTGTTATAGATGCATTTCTAACCTTTACCTTAGTCTCTGCAAGTTCCTATAAGCAAAGGATTAGGATTGTAATTGTTGTTTTAATGAAGCGCGAGCTGACATTATTAAAAACAGACCTATTCACTGTGTCATGTAGTCAGGTAGGAGAAACTACTGCATTCACCGCACCACAAAATCAAGCTAGCGTTCTACTTAAAATACATGACTTGACAAGTTAAAAATGAGTGAACAAACTGCGCCAGGAGACAAAAAACAGACACCACCAGCCTCGCAGTCTATGTCATTAGATTTTATTGCTAATTTCTCACTCATGAGATAGTTTGGCTTTGAAAAGACAAATGTTGCTCAAACGACTGTCAGAAATCGGTTGCAGTTAAAGACAGCTCGGCAGGTAACGTTTTTCACCATCTGTGAACTAACCACCGTGCAGAATAAGAAGATTATGACAAAATTCGGGAGTCAGCTGTCCATGACAGGCTTAAACCAGCCAAGGTACCAGCACAAAAACAAACTCAGCAAACCTCAGTGGAATCATTCTGCAAAACAATGTCTAAAAAAGATGGCAAAAGATGACAAATACTATCACCAATTACATCACAAAAAACATGGTGCCAATTCATGCAGTTGAGAGAGATGGGTTCAAACAGCTTTTGAATTCTGAAGACCTAAGATACAGTGCGGCAAAAAAGTATTTAGTCAGCCACTGATTATGCAAGTTCTCCTACTTAGAACGATGAGAGAGGTCTGTAATTTTCATCATAGCTACACTTCAACTATGAGAGACACAATGAGAAAAAAAAATCCAGGAAATCACACTGTAGGATTTTTAAAGAATTTAATTGTAAATCATGGTGGAAAACAAGTATTTGGTCACCCACAAATAAGCAAGATTTCTGGATCTCACGGACCTGTAACTTCTTCTTTAAGAAGCTCTTCTGTCCTCCACTCGTTACCTGTATTAATGGCACCTGTTTGACCTCATTATCTGTATAAAAGACACCTGTCCACAGCCTCAAACAGTCAGACTCCAAACTCAACCATGGCCAAGACCAAAGAGCTGTCGAAGGACACCAGGAAGAAAATTGTAGACCCTCAACAGGCTGGGAAGAGTGAATCTACAATATGAAAGCAGGTTGGTGTGAATAAATCAACTGTGGGAGTAATTGTAAAACATACAAGACCATCGATAATCTCCCTTGATCTAGGGCTCCACGCAAGATCTCATCCCGTGGGGTCAAAATGAGCATGAGAACAGTGAGCAAAAATCCCAGAACTACACGGAGGGACATGATGAATGAGCTGCAGAGATCTGGGACCAACGTAACAAGGCTACCATCAGTAACACACTAAGCCAGGCAGTGCCAGGCGTGTCCTCCTGCTTAAGCCAGTACATGTCCAGGACCTGAAGTTTGCCAGAGAGCATATGGATGATCCAGAAGAGCATTGGGAGAATATCATGTGGTCAGATGAAACCAAAATAGAACTTTTTGGTAAAAAATTTTTTGGAGAAAAAAGAATGCTAAGTTGCACCATACCTACTGTGAAGCATGGGGGTGGAAACATCATGCTTTGGGGCTGTTTTTCTGCAGAGGGGACAGGACGACTGATCCGTGTTAAGGGAAGAATGAACGGGGCCATGTATCATGAGATTTTAAGCCAAAACCTCCTTCCATCAGTGAGAGCATTGAAGATGCAACATGGCTGGGTCTTCCAGCATGACAATGATCCCAAACACACCGCTCGGGCAACGAAGGAGTGTCTCCGTAAAAAGCATTTCAAGGTCCTGGAGTGGCCTAGCCAGTCTCCAGACCTCAGCCCCATAGAAAATGTGTGAGGGAGTTGAAAGTCCGTGTTGCCCCAAAACATCACTGCTCTAGAGGAGATCTGCATGGAGGAATGGGCCAAAATACCAGCTACAGTGTGTGCCAACCTGGTGAAGACTTACAGAAAACGTTTGACCTCTGTCATTGCCAACAAAGGTTATGTTACAAAGTATTGAGTTGAACCAAATTTATTGACCAAATACTTATTTTCCACCATAATTTACAATTAAATTCTTTAAAAATCCTACAATATGATTTTATGGATATTTTTTCTCATATTGTCTCTCATAGTTGAAGTGTACCTATGATGAAAATTATAGACCTCTCTCATCTTTCTAAGTAGGAGAGCTTGCACAATCAGTGGCTGACTAAATACTTTTTTTTGCCCCACTGTATACACTGCCAAAGTATCGTCTAATTATCATTATCAACAAAATCCCAGAAAATAGCGAGATATATTTAGTCAATATCTCACCCCCCTAAGTTGCAGTTATATAGTATAACTAAGATACGCATTGTTGTATGAAGCGAACTCATTTGACATGCCCACACAGAACAAACAAAAAAAATTCCTATTTATACTGATCTTTATACTGAGTTTCTAAAATAATTTGCAGATCTTCTTCCATTGTAGTACATAGCAACATTAATTACTGGAGACATTAATATTCCTTTTCAAATTTACAAGACTTTTATAAGCAACTTAAACTGCTTTATAAAAGCAATTCTAGATTCCACACAATGGCCCCCATCAGATTCTCGGTTTAGCCGTCCGTGCACTAACACAGGCCGTTATAATTCTCCAACAATTTCAGATAATCTCAGATGATGACCTAATAAATAATGAATGTCCAGTGGTACATGCATGTCTGCTCAACAAAAAACAGATGCCCCATGACTCCTACCACTGCTCAGGGGTGTCATCAGACCCACTTTACTGGGGCATGTACACACATTCACTACAAGCAAAGCATTTCCCATAATGCCCAATAATTGCCATCTTGAGTGGCAAACACTTTTAATCAGAGCCAGTTCCTTTTGTTTTTCCACGTTGAGTAATGGACATCCACAAACATTTAAATGAAAGCCAGCCACGCTGCAGGCAAGGTGCATTTTAGACCACTAAAGCAAAGGCATCAGTTATGTTAGGATAAACAAAATTAATGCTATTAATAAAAAAAAAATCTTATGTAATTAATTTGTTATTTATTTCTCATCCATGGCATTGGAACACCCATTTTAGTATTAAATTACTTAATCTAGTTAATGTTTAACAGGCTTATTTTATAACTGATTCGCAATCAGAGGGGTACAGCAGGCCACTCTAAATTCTGTGAGTGCCCCAGTATAATAAGCAGTTTTGAAACGCCCCTGCTACTACTGCATCATTGTTGCATCAAGTTTTTTCACATTCAGTTGGTGTAATGATCATTTTCTGCTCAACTGCCCAACAGCTGAGACCAGTGTATTAAATATACCTTCTCTTAGCTAAGAAACTGCTGACAAGTACTTTATTTTTTATTCTGGTAAATGCACTTAGTGTAATGTAGCCCCATGATTACACATATACACAGCACATCATTGCAAGTGAAGCATAAAGTGATATTACTAGTCTGGAATGAACCACTGGGAGTTTTGATACTTGTGTGAGCGGCTCCTAATTCCTTTTGCCCCGCAATACATCCTGAGTAGGTTTGCATCTAATTGAATTCCCATGAGAGCTGCAGCTGTTTTTAAAATATCAGAAACAGACACAGCTTGTGCTGCACCCGGATCGAAGCTCATCAGATCATGGATGTTCAGGTCATGCACTTTAGCAAGGCTCCACAATCCCTTTGATGCTGCTTTCCAGGCCCAAGTATATAAGCAGCACTTTTGCTGGACTTTGGACCTTATCCATAATGAATGGTATCGCAGGTTGGTGGCAAATCAGCTTAAATAGGCAGCTTCTCTCAACAAGAAGAAGCTCTTGGCAGGGCTGGTTGGCTGCGGAGCAGCTTGAAGAAGTGCTGAATCAAGGCAAAAGCTGATTAAATGCATCAGCATCCCTCTCACCTTTAATATTTCTCCAGCGAAGCCTTTTCACCAGAGCTAGATGACTCTCAATTGCAGGCGTGGATGAACAATCGATGCTCTACCCTTCAGAGGAATCTGAAAACAATTCACGCCCTGTTTAGTGTCAGACTGCAAATAAGCTGAAGAAGTGAGGGGGGAAAAGGAAAGTAAGAAGGAGTGAACACAATACAGCAGCGAGGTTTTGCAGCGTTTAGCGCTGTCACCTAAAAGCTCCAGGGATCCTGGTTCAATTCCAGGTCCATTGTTGAGTTTTGCATGGTTTTCTCCCACATTCCAAGACATGCTTTAGGTCAACCGGTCTCTCTAGAGGTGTCCCAGTATGAGTGGGTGTGAGCGCATGTGCCATGTGATGGATTGGGACAGTGTCTAGGCTTGCTTCCATCTTGCTCCCTGTGCCCTGTGCCTCTCCCACAGCCACTCTGACTGGTCTACAGCTACACAGATACTGAAATGCAATGTGTGTTCCGATGCCTTTCAATCATAGCCAGCATTTTCAGCAAATTTTGCTACAGTGGCTCTTCTATGGCATACAGCCAAACAGGCTAGCTCTCCACATGCATCAACAAGCCTTGGGTGTCCTGGTTGTCCTTCCACTTTTGGTTATTGACCACTGCATACCATGAACATTCCAGCTGCCGTTTTGGCAAAAGCTCTGTCCTAGTGCTGGGAAGTATAACCAGAAATGTGTAGCACATTTTTTTGAAAGATTATACCGGTTTCACAGTGTATGTCACAATATTTTAGCCAAGTCAAAGTCCTGACCTTAATCCAATCGAAATGTTGTGGAAGGACCTGACGTGAGCAGTTAATGAAGTTAAGGAAACCCACCAACATTTAGTTTACTTCTCCCCACAAAGTTACACGATCCAAGAAGGAATCAGGATGCATGAAACAGTTGCGGAATTGTGCAAACTGCAACGTACTAAAACAGACCTATGAGATATGCCTTTTTTGGCTGAAGTCTTCACACCCCAGTAAGCCATACCTAAAATCCACTGCTTTAATCATTAACTGAACTCGTGTCTCTCAACTGAATTGTGCATTCGTAATGTGGCTCCATCGTTTGCTTTTCCTGTCATATGTACTGCCTCGAGAAAATGCCTCTTTAAGTGATGTCTGAGCCTTTGGTTTCACTGTTTCACTGGTGCTACTGGTTAACAGTATTGAATCCGACGAGCATAATCTCATACACTCTTGGTACTCCAACAATCGTTTTGCTAGAGTTACCAAGCAGCTCAACAAACATTGCAATATACAGCCTTTCAGATTTTTTAAAACAAAGACACTTCCTAAATGCACTCACAGCTCCTTTCCTTTATTTATCCTCCATCTCTGTTTTCTATTCTTTAATTGGATGGAGCCTCTCTCAGCTGTTAACTGACATAATGCTAGGCTACGCTAGGCTAAGCTATATAGTGGGGTATGTTATGCTACCTGGCTAGCTAGCGAGCTGTACCCAGCATGCCGTTCTAACTAATGCTCTGCAGTGCTGATAATAGCCAAACAATATTATATACAGCTATTTCTACAGTATGACAGTATATGAAAACTTCATACCATACAAGAAATTAAAAACAGTATACTAATCTAATGGTGGCCTAAGACTTTTAGACAGTAGCCTGTATTAATAGTACTATATAGACTATAATAAATTTAATATAGTATTATGAAGAGTATAAAAAATATGGGATGTAAAACTCTAGAATATAAGACAATAGTATACATAAATTATACACCCACCTGCCACTTTATTAGGTACACCTGTTCATCCGCTCATTAACGCAAATATCTAATCAGCCAAACACATAACAGAAACCCAATGCATTTAGTTAAAACTGAGCATCAGAATGGGGAAGAAAGGTGATGTAAGTGACTCTGAATGTGCCATGGTTGAGAATATTTCAGAAAGCGGAATACCGCCCAGCACTACTCTCGCCCAAACGCCTGGTCATCCATTTTGGCTCTTGTCAAAGTAGCTCAGATTCCTTTTCTTGCTCATTTTTCCTGTTGTTGCTGTGCTGTGACCGCAGCTTCCATATGGATATGGAACAGAAGACATAAAACCTTGGCAGCTGAACACACAATAATGACATTGCAACCATCCCTACCCATCAGCTGATATGCTGCTTTTGGCTCTCACCCACTGCTGCAGCATTTGGGAATATTTCAGAAACCTGACAGCTGCCGATAAGGACAGCTGTGTCGGCTAATTTGTGCGGCTTTCAAAAAATTCAAAGGGCGCCTGGCACATCCGGCATCCTCCCTGTCTGTTGCTTTGCTCTCTAGTGCCTCATGACCTGGATATAGGTACTGAATTGTATCTACTTCTCTTTTCATGACCTCAGTATCTATGCTTTCACTGAAAAAAAACCCCAGTGCTCCAGAACATCAAGGGTTGAATCAGAATTTAGATTTGCCATGTTGCTCGGAAGAGTGCTCAGATCTCACTACTTCACCCCGATGCTATAAATCAGCTCTGTAGGAGTAAACACACTGCACGCTTTGACTCAGTTTGCAATCCACACTTTCTCACTGTAGGTTGCAAAGCATTACATAAAGTTCTCCGTGTGTCAGAGCAAGAACTAAGAACACTTCTAGCAATTCTGCCAATGCATGAATCAGCTGGAAGCTCTCAAAGCGCCGGTGAACTGTTACACCAAAACAAACAGTCAGTAATCCCAGTGTTCTTCTTAGAAGGTCACAAAAGTGTAATGTACAGAAAAATAGTCCAACAAAAAATAGCTGTCAAGGTAGGGTATGGTACAGATAACATGGAGCATTGTCTCAAAGCAGCTCTACAAACATCTAGGTACACAGACCTTGGGAAGACCAAGATACCTAATTAAAAGTTTATAGTAATATACTGCTCAAAAAAATAAAGGGAACACTTAAACAACACAATATAACTCCAAGTGTTGCCTTTATTTTTTAGCAGTATAGTTTAAATAAACAGAAGCTACATTAAAAGAGAGAACATGGTTAAAGAAAATATAATAAAATAAAAATAAAATGTCATGTATGATCACTATACCATTGTTAAACAAAACTTTAATGGTGGCCTAAGACTTTTGCATAGTACTATATATTAAAGTAACTAAGAATTTATAGACTATAATCAAATTGAATACGATATTATGAAGAGTATAATAAAATAGAGAATGTAAAAGTCTACAATACAAGACAATAGTAGTATAATAAATTATAAACCCACCGGCCACTTAATTAGGTACACCTGTTCAATTGCTCGTTAACTCAAATATCTAATCAAGCAATCACACGGCAGCAACCCAATGTATTCAGGCACGTAGCCATGGTCAGGACGACCTGCTGAAGTTCAAACTGACCATCAGGATGGGGAGGAAAGGTGATTTAAGTGACTTTGAACATGGCTTGGTTGTTGCTAGACGGGCTGGTCTGAGTATTTCAGAAACGAGATTTTCACGCACAGACATCTCTAGGCTTTACAGAGAATGGTCTGTGGTAGCCTAGTGGTTAAGGACTATGGACCAAAAGGTCCAGGGTTCAAATCCCACCTCTACCAAGCTGCCACTGTTGGGTCCTTGAGCAAGACCCTTAACCCACAATTGCTTGGATTGTAAGACTGTATCAGTTGTAAGTCGTTCTGGATAAGGGCGTCTGCGAAATGCTGTAAATGTCAATGTAAATGTCTGAAAAAGAGAAAACACCCAGTGGGGGCAGTTCTCTGGGCAAAAATCCCTTGTCGATGCCAGACTGGTTTGAGCTGATAGAAAGGCAACAGTAACTCAAATATCCACTTGTTACACTGAGATATGCAGAAGAGCATCTCCGAACGCACAACACATCGACCCTTGAAGCAGATGGGCTACAGCAGCAGAAGACCACACCGAGTCCCACTCCTATCAGATAAGAACAGACAACTGAGGCTAACACAGCTGTATTTATGTTAAAACATTTGGTCTCATCTGTAAACAGATCCTTGACCCATAAACATTACAGAACATAGAGGTGATGTTTTTTTATTATTATTTAAGACATGCAGACATTAGACATTTTTAAAACCCTGACTTTAGCATAAGTGAGATATTAGCAAGTGAGAGATTCAGCTAGCTAGTGCTAACTTACCAGCTAGTAGTTTCAGCTAGCTAGTGCTAGCTAGTAACTGAGAAAAATAGCTAAATATCCAAAAGATAAAGATGAAAAATTAGTAAGTCATTGAGGTGAGTTGTAGTAAGGGGGAACAGCTGACATGTTTTTTATTTTATTTTAGGTACAGTACTGTGCAAAAGTCTTAAGCCATCATTAGATTCAATCTAGCATTGTTTTGGCATTGGTATAATGGCCATATATGTTATTTCTCAGTTTCTTTAGTAGAATACCTCCAGAAAACACAGGAAATTTGTATGTAGTATTAACAAATTGAAAAAACCCCAGAAACAAATCACTTTTACAGGCTACAGTGGCATGTATTTAGTGTAACCTCCCCTTACAGGAAAGCAATAGCAGTATATGGCAGCTTCATCGGGATGCCAAGTTGACCCTTCTACCGTCTGAAGAAGGTTGATCCAGGTAGCAGCCAAAAGGGGTGAAAAGGCTAAGATATGCTAAAGCTCACAAAGACTGGAATGAACATCAGTGGAAAACAGTATTTTAGAGTGATGAATCCAAGTTTGAAATATTTGGGATCAGTCGTCAGCAATCTAATGATGGCCTTTTGCACAGTGCTGTAAATTAAAATAACTGCTGGGTAAATATAAAAACAAAACAGAGATATCTGTCACTGTCAAATTTCCTCCACCTCTTATTTCCACTCCTAGCTATGCACACACACAGGAGACAAGGTAATAATATCCCAGAGCTATATACCTACCGTACACACACACACACACACACACACACACCCACACACACACACACACCCACACACACACACACACCTGCTATCAGGGTCCCCAAGCATATGGTGGGCTTTTTTGCCCATAAAGACAACTTGAGTATTAAAAATAAATATTAAAGTCGCATAGCTAAATCAAATATTTATTTTCTAAATACCAAGCATCACTGGGGGTCATGGCAGGGGCATGAGTGTGCCTGCCACAGACAGTGTGTGAGAATGTGGACAGGACACACCCAGTAAAGCACCATCGCCCATGTGTGACCCATCAGTTCACCCCCCTGTTTCCGTGTGGTGGCTCCCGTGCCCTCGCAGCTGAACAGGAAGTGATCTCAGGCATCCCGAGATCTCCCCTTATGTCAAATCACATGAACACATCCAGGCTTGTCATTTTATTGTAAGATTATTAGTATTATTAGAAATGGCTGTGTTTCCACAAGTTCATATAAGTGTGTAAGCAGTGTGCTATGGTCATTCACTGTGCTTCTTAGAATGTGTATCATGTGATACCTGTGTTCAGCGTTTCTTTTATTTCCATAACAGATACGATCAGAACTGAAAACTCGACTCAACTTACAGGAAATATTAAAACTATGTGGCATCAGCCCTCTGGCATGCGAGTAGTTCCATTATATTATGTGTGAAATTACTCATGAAGAATCTTGTGTGCAGGTCCATTAGGCAGATCGTCATACAGTGAACCCCCCCAGACTCACATTAAGACTTTCACATTACACACAAACAAAGAAACACAAATTAAAATATATTTATTCCATGTCTTATGAACAATTAAAGTGGTTGAATTAATAGAGTTGATTGTGATACACTGAATGTCCACTTTATTAGAGATGCCCACCTTGTAGCGCCTTCAGAAATGCAGCATTGTGGAACAGATTCCATTAGGTTTTGAAATTGTGCTGCAAGAATTTAGACCCATGCAGACAGAATAGCTTCTTGCATGTCGTATGCTCTGTTTGACCTTGTCCCAGAGATGCTCTATAAGATTAAGATCTTGGGACTGTGAAGGCTTGGGAAGCAAAGAAGACTCGCTGTCATGTTCCTGGACCCAATTCATGACTATACAATGCTTGTGGCATGGTGCATTGTCCTGCTGAAAGTGTCCTTCTGGATTAACTTCGTCAGCCACAAAGCTTAGATAAGCCCTACTGTCCAAACATCCATCCACAGGACCCAGAGTGTATCAAGAAAAAATTCCTCACACAATTACTCCACCTCCACCAGCCTGAACTATTGACACCTGACAGGAAGGGTTCATCGAATCATGCTGCTTACACCAAGTTCCGCTCCTCCCATCAGCATGGTGCAATAGAATCCTGTATTCCTCTGACCTGTTCAGTGATCCAATTTTTGTGCTTCCCTTAGACAGTAACGTTACTCTAATTGGCCGTCTGCTGTTATAGCCCAGGCTAAGGAATGAAGAGTTGCACATTCGGACATCTTAGTTGGAGCTTCAGGGTTGTATCCGGCTGCAATTTGTTTGACTGTGCACTGCCTGTTTGTCAGAAAGATTCTTCTCACCCTCCTCTCCCCGTAGTCGTAGAGTTGTTTTTGTCCATAGGATCCCCTTTTGCTGGATGTTTTGGCAGCTTTGAAATATCGGCCCCTGCTAGTCTAACACTGATAACAATGTTCAAATTTAACCTCGTTCAAATTTGCTCAGATCGCTCAATTTTCCCATTCTAATGTGGATTCATATTGAAACTGATCCACAGAGAACTTGCTCACTTGATTTTATGCTGCACTTTGAGGTCAAGTGTTCTCCATACATGGAAGCTCCAACCGTGAAAGGGCAGGCATCTCTAATAAAGTGGCCACTCTGTGTATATTACATCAGTGTATGCTTTTATATGTTTGGTAGTTGACCATAACCTCACAAAGTTATTTAACTGTAGAGTTCAAGTTGCTGCCTGTGCCTGTTTGCATGCTCTCTCCATGTCTGAGTGGGCTTCCTTCCACATTCCAAATACATCTAATAGATCAGTTGGAGCCTCTCACCAGGTCCAGGATGGTTCCTAGAGTTAAACTCTAGAATCAGAGTAACCATCTGTAGAGTAATAGATCTGTACAATCAGGACTGGGGTGAGAGATGTTGTTTCTGCAGTTCTTGTTGCAAAAATCTTCACTGTTTTATTGATGATGGCAATGGAGTTGACCTACCATTTAGGTAGCTATAGAGAAGAGCACACTGACTCTCGTTATACAGTGGGGCAAACAAGTATTTAGTCAGCCACTGATTGTGCAAGTTCTCCTACTTAGAAAGATGAGAGAGGTCTGTAATTTTCATCATAGGTACACTTCAACTATGAGAGACAAATGAGGAAAAAATATCCAGGAAATCACATTTTAGGATTTTTAAAGAATGTAATTGTAAATCATGGTGGAAAATAAGTATTTGGTCACCCACAAACAACCAAGATTTCTGGCTCTCACAGACCTGTAACGTCTTCTTTAAGAAGCTCTTCTGTCCTCCACTCGTTACCTGTATTAATGGCACCTGTTTGACCTCGTTATCTGTATAAAAGACACCTGTCCACAGCCTCAAACAGTCAGACTCCAAACTCAACCATGGCCAAGACCAAAGAGCTGTCGAAGGACACCAGGAAGAAAATTGGTTAGACCTGCAGCAGGCCTGGGAAGAGTGAATCTACAATAGGCAAGCAGGTTGGAGCCCCACGCAAGATCTCATCACCGTGGGGTCAAAATGAAATCATGAGAAAACGGTGAGCAAAAATCCCAGGAACTACACGGAGGGACCTGATCAAAGACCTGCAGAGAGAGCTGGGACCAAAAGTAACAAAGCCTACCATCAGTAACACACTATGCCGAGAGGGACTCAGATCCTGCAGTGCCAGGTGTGCCCCCCTGCTTAAGCCAGTACATGTCCAGGGCCCGTCTGAATTTTGCCAGAGAGCATATGGATGATCCAGAAGAGGATTGGAAGAATATCATGTGGACAGATGAAACCAAAAATAGAACTTTTTGATAAAAACTCAACTTGTCGTGTTTGGAGGAAAAGAATGCTGAGGGCACATTCCTACTGTGAAGCATGGGGGTGGAAGCATCATGCTTTGGGGCTGTTTTTTTCTGCAAAGGAGACAGGACGACTGATCCGTGTTAAGAAAGAATGAACGGGGCCATGTATTGTGAGATTTTTAAGCCAAAATCTCCTTCCATCAGTGAGAGCATTGAAGATGGAACATGGCTGGGTCTTCCAGCATGACAATGATCCCAACACACACCACTCAGGCAATGAAGGAGTGGCTCCGTAAAAAGCATTTCAAGGTCCTGGAGTGGCCTAAGCCAGTCTCCAGACCTCAGCCCCATAGAAAACATTTGTGGAGGGGAGTTGAAAGTCCTGTGTTGTCCAGTGATAGCCCCAAAACATCACTGCTCTAGAGGAGATCTGCATGGAGGAATGGGCCAAAATACCAGCTACAGTGTGTGCCAACCTGGTGAAGACTTACAGGAAACTGTCATTTCCCAACATAAAGGTTTATGTTACAAAGTATTGAGTTGAACTTTTATTAGTGGACCAAATACTATTTTCCAACATAATTTACAAATAAATGTTTTAAAAAATCCTACAATGTCATTTCCTGGATTATTTTTCCTCTTTGTCTCTCATAGTTGAAGTGTACCTATGATGAAAATTACAGACCTCTCTCATCTTTCTAAGTAGGATAACTTGCACAATCAGTGGCCGACTAAATACTTTTTGTCCCACTGTACTGATACAATCTTACAATCAAAGCAATTGTTGGTTAAGGGCCTAGCACATGGACCCAACAGCATGGTAGAGGTGGGATTTGAACCCTGGACCTTCTGGTCCATAGTCCAGTACCTTAACGACTAGGCTACCACGGGATTACAAGAGATGGTGAGTGATTTAAAGGACTCTGTCTGAAGTGCCTCCATCAGTGATGTGATCTTGCAAGAGGTTGGAAGGTGAGTGTGTTCTTTCAAAAATGGAGCATACCACAGGGACATGTGAGCCACCACACTCCTGCAGGCAGACTCATCAGGGTAACAGATGAGGCCTATCAAGGTGGTGTCATCGCCAAACTGCTACTGTTAGTCAGAAGACACTCTGATCTACTGAGCCTTTACTCAGGCAATGGGGTGCAGTGATCCAGATCACAATTGCCTTGTTATAGACATAAATATATGAGGACCTCTCTTGGTCTGCCAATACCACATCAATTGCAAAGAAAGCACAACAGAGACTCTACTTTTTGAGATCACAAAGGTAAGTAAATCCCAACAAATTTTTGCTTATTACCTTCTACCAAAATCCTTCTCACCTTCTGCATTTCAACCTGGTACACCAGCCGTACCACAGCAGAGAGACACGTCCCACAGGAGGTCATCAACAGTGCACAGAGAGTCATCTGAGCCCAGGTGCCATCTCTTCAGGAGATCTACATTTCTACAGTACAGTACAGTTCTCTGCAGAGTCACCTCTGTCTGCAGTGACCAAACACACTCCTGCAATCAGTTGTTCACTCTACTGCCTTCTAGATTTTACAAGTTTGACTTTGTAGACAGTATGAGCCCAAGATGTTCTGTTCAGCTTCATTTAATTTGTTAATAAACATCCATTCCTGCATTTCAGGCCTGGAACACATTCTTTAAAAACTTGGGATGGGGGAAATGTAGGGTTAGTAATGAGGGGAAAAAATGAAATAATGATGTGATTTCAAACAGGTGATGTCAACAAGTGATTATAATCATGACTGGGTACAAAAGTAGTATCCACAAAAGGCTGAGTCTTTGAGGAGCAAAGATGGGCAGATAATCTCCAGTTTGTCAACAAATGAGAAAATTATTGAAATGTTCCTCAAAGAAAGAATGTAAGAGATTTGCATATTTCTCCCTCTACAGTGCATAATATCAGTGCGTAAAGGGCAAGAATACAAGTCTAAACTGAAGACTTATGATCTCTGATCCCTCAGACGGCACTGCGTCAAGAACCGTCCTTCATCAATAGCTGATATAACTGCATGGGCATTGGATTACTTTGGCAAACCTTTGTCAGGGACTTCAATACAGAGCTACATTCACAAATATCACTTAAAACGTTACTGTGCAAACAAGACCTCATGTTAACCATGTCCAGAAGCGGCATCAACTTCTCTGGGCTTGAAGGCATCTAGGATGGACCACCACACAGTGGAAATGTGTATTGTGGTCAGATTAATCAGTATTCCAGGTCTTTTTTGGAAGAAATGGACACCATGTGCTCCGGTACAAAGATAAAAAGGACCATCCAGACTGTTGTCAGCAACAAGTCCAAAAGTCAGGCTCTGTCATGGTATGGGGTTGGGTCAGTGCACTTGGGAAAGATCATTTACAGTTTGGTGATGGCAGCATTAATGCAGAAAGTACATTGTGATCTTAGACCAACATATTTTCCTCAGACATCCACCCATTTTTCAACAAGGCAATGCAAAACCACATGCTGCACTCATACATAGGCATGGCTAAGGAAAAAGAGGGTATGGGGACTTTGCTCTAAGACCTGTCGCCAAAAGAGTGTGTGGGGAACTTTGAAATAAAAAATGCAACAACTACAACCCTGTATGGTTGCACACTTTAAGACATGTTTGCAGGAAGAATGGGACAAAATAACACCTGAAACACTTCAGCGCTTGGTATCCTCTGTGCCAAAATGTCTTTTCAGTGTTTCAAGAAGGAATGGCAACATTACAATTTGGTAAATGCTTTACCGTCCCAACTTTTTTGGAAGGTGTTGCAGGATGAAATACAGGAATGGATGATTATTAACAAATGAAATGAAGTTGACCAGACAAAACATGAAATATCTTGGATTCATACTATCTTCAATAAAGCAACAGTCAAAGAAACAATGTGTTTATTTTTATTTGCACATTTCATACTGTCCCAACTCTTTCTGAATGGGGTTGTATTTCATTTTTCTTATTGACTTTATAACTACTAGGTAGCCCAGTAGAGAAGAGCACACTGAATCTCATTGTACTTGTACCATGACAATAAAAGTATTCGTATGTGTTCCAGACTAGATTCTAATTAAAGATTATACAAAATTAACAAAAAGCATACCTAATAAAAAGGGAACTTAAAGAGCTGTATGAATGTCAAATTCATAGCTATTATGTATACAAAGGTCATTGCTGATTACTTTAATCAGCTCAGTGTGCATTCTTTGAAACGGCTATTGGACAACAAACATGACGTGTGCCCCTGAAGCAAGAACATGCATAGCTGTGCTTGTTAAGTTGCAAGAGAGATGCAGAACGATATATCAAGCAGAAAAGGTTGCAAGAAACCAAAAACACCAGAGATGTTCCACTGAAGCTTCAACAAACTTCCCAAAGACATTTGAGTAAGTACTTGACTACGTTACTTGACTGGGCCACAGCAGTAAAGTTTGTGCCATTCCTTATTGAATCAATACGTTACACGATTAATCCCATATTTCATATACATCATTACATACATATAGCAGGTCATTCTTACAGTGGTGAAAATTAATTTTGTATGAATTCAAACCAGTTTCACAATAAACAAGTGGAGATGCATCAGTAGAACAGCACAGAGGCAGACTAGCTCTCAGTGTGCTTGCACATCAGCCTTATCGTTGCATTGAGTCTCACTTATTTGCATGTTTTTTAAAAATCTCTTCTCTCAAACGCAAAAACCTGTGGAAGCATAGATCTGAATGGGAGATGGGAGACCTGTGGGTCAGTCCTGTTCTTGGTAATGAATACAGGGCAAAGTTTTTACAACGGACTTCCCCTAAGGCAGATATGCTATGTTGTTGTTGTGCTTTAAGTAATGTTCTACGTCATCAAATATTCTAAATAGATATCTAACTGGATGATGAAGGTTTTAATCACTCACTCTCACTCACTGGTCCTGTAATCAAGATTGGTCATGGTTGCGTTACTTTCTAGCATGTCCTGGGCTGAAGTAGCCTTTGGGAGCCATCTCTCTTTTTACACTGCACAAACACACAATCATACTGGGCAAATTGTGAGCAAGCAATTAACCTAACACATGTCCTTTTGAATGTGGGAGGAAACCGGAGTACCCACAGTACACCCACAGGGACAAAGGGAGGACATGCAAACTCCACTGAGGCAACCACGCTAACCATTTGCACCACCGTGCCACCCGAAGGATTTAATGAATATTATTAACCGACAGGTTACAGAAAAAGTAATAATGTAATTAGGCAGAACTAAGCCGTATCCGTTCATTGAAAATAAACCAAATTGGGCTGACAATATCCTCTCCAAGAGACAAGATCCTATCTAAGAGGTGATGGACTGAATATTAGGATTATAAGATAGATGTACTTTATAATTCATAAATTTAATATCATGGAAATTCACAATTTAAATAGTGTAGTGGAAGCTGGGGGGGTTTGGGATGGATGGCCATGGGGTAGAATGGTGAAAGTCAAAGTCATAGGTTTATTTCTGTAGCGCATTTTACAATGGAGCATTGTCTCAAAGCAGCTTTGCAATTGTATATTATCTTGTGTTATCTAAACCCAAGACCAGGTTGAGCAAGCCTAGGGTAACAGTGGCAAGGAAAAACTCCCTAAGCTAAATAGTTTAAATTAACAAAAGCTAAATATTAACAGACAGAACATACAACCCCAAATCATAAAAAGTTGGTATGGTATGGAAAATGCAAACATTTCCAGTGCTCCTTACGTTTCCTTTTACTTTTATATCATTGCAGACAGCAGGGGTGCAATGATACAGAAATTTCTCTTATATGTATTGCTCTTTTTGCTGCACGACACCATACATTTTTGATACAAAATAAAGATCGAAATTTGATTTTAATTTCCTTTTTAATGTATAGATCAAGGACACCAATACAACTTCCTGCTCTGCAACCTTGGAACATGGCTTGCTTTGCTGGGATTATAAAAAAACAAAAGACCAAAGAGCTTTCTTTTTTGAAGGGCATGGTTCTGGCACCTCAGGGTTTTCTGAAGGATTTTTCTCCATATTCTCTCTAGCTTTGCACTATAGAGATATATTATGAAAACTTATGTATTATATTTGAGTTTCTATTTCCTCACATTAACAAAAACAGCATCAAGCTTACCTGATGCTGTCAAATGATTAAAATCTCTGCGTTGAGCTTATAGGCTCTTTCCTTATTTAAGTATCTAGATGGAGCACAGAATCTATTACACGATCTACTGCTAGATGCCGCATGCTTAACACTACAGCATGCCTGTTGGTCTAGAACAGTGGCTGGCTCTATGGAGATGACTGCATCTCAGTCTCAGTTGATGAACGGCTCAGTAAAGGTTTTTTAAAACAAAATCTTAATGTATTCGATTCACATCTCGTATCGTTTTGAAATCCCCGTATAGAAAAATATTAATATTACTATGTGTATTGTGACACCCCTAGCAGAGAGTATGAACCCAAGATAACTTCATTTTATTTGTTAATAAACGTCCATTCCTGCATTTCAGGCCTGCAACACATTACAAAAAACAGTTGGGACAGAGACAATTCATGGCTAATAATGAGGTAAAAAAAAAAACTACACTTATGATGTGATTTCAAACAGGTGATGTCAACTAGTGATTATAACCATGATTCAGTACAAAAGCAATATCCACAAAAGCCTGAGTCTTTGATGAGAAAAGATAGGCAGATGAAAATTATTAAAATGTTTACAAACAATGTTCCTCAAAGAAATATTGGAAGGGATTTACATATTTCAGTCCTAACTTTTAATGATTTGACTTGTTTTGCATTGTCTTGTTGACAAATGCATGGACGTCCCTAGAAATGTCGTTTTGAAGGAATTAATGTTGCTTAATGTTTTAGGTGACATTTGTTAATGTAACTCTCTATTGTAGAGTGTGACGACTCAGACACTCCAGGGTATAGAATCAAATGCAGGTTTATTAAGACGTTAGGCAAGATTCGAAGTAGTAACACAGTCCAAGGTCATAAGCCAGGCAATCCAAAAATACACAAACGTGGTACCAAAAGGGATAGGCAAAAATCGTAGTCAGAGGGACAGAATACAGGGTCAAAAAACGTAGAGACAGAATAATGCAAAAAACGTAGAGAGACAGAATAAAGCACAAACCGTTACTAAGTCGCTTGGAATCGCCGAACAAGAAACGAGACCTCGCAATGAGCGTTTGAAACGCGCGCCCTTTTAAAGATGGCCGTCTCCCGGAAGCCATGGCGGCTTAGTACTCGGGCGACGGCGCTCTCTGGCGGTGCGGCGAGGAATTCGCCGCCGGCGTGACAGAACCCCTCCCCTGACGGGTGGCTCCAGCCATCCGAGACCCCCTCTTACGGGGGCGCCCACGCGGCCGAGGAGCGGGACGAGTTGGGTGCTGTAAGTGGAAGTCGTCAATAAGCGAATGATCCAAAATGTCCCGAGCGGGAACCCACGACCTTTCCTCGGGACCATAGCCTTCCCAATCCACCAAATATTCTAGCCCTCCTGCCCTGCGTCTAAAATCAAGAAGTTCGTGGACACTATAGGTCGGGAGACCATCCACGTCTAGAGGCGGAGGAGGTTCTGTCATTCCCGGCGGGGCCTGAGGAGAGGAGGAGACAGGCTTCAGTAAGGATACATGAAACGTAGGGGCAATATGGTACGACGAGGGCAACAACAATCTGTACGATACCGGATTGACCTGTTTAATGACCTTAAACGGGCCAATATACTTAGGACTCAGCTTTTTACTAGGAAGGCGCAACTTAAGGTCACGGGTGGACAGCCAGACCAGCTGTCCTGGACGATACTCTGCACCCGGGCGTCGACGCCGGTTTGCCTTGATCCGTTGCGCCTGCACTGCTCGCTGCAACCGTACATGCGCCTCCTCCCAAGTCTGCTCACTACGTTTAAACCACTCGTCGACTGCGGGAACTTGCGACGGTGAAACAGACCAAGGAAACAAGGGAGGCTGATACCCTAATACACACTGAAACGGAGTGAGGTTTGTAGAGGAGTGACGTAAGGAGTTCTGGGCATACTCCACCCATGGTAAGTATCGAGCCCAGTCATGTTGGTGCCGAGAGCAGTATGTACGCAAGAACCTACCTATCTCTTGGTTTAGACGTTCTGTCTGGCCGTTGGATTGTGGATGGTACCCAGAGGTCAAGCTCATACTGATGTCGAGCACCCGGCAGAATTCCCTCCAGACTTGTGAGGTAAACTGCGGACCACGATCACTCACGATGTCCTCAGGTAGACCATAGTACCGAAAGACAAAATGAAAGAGATATTCCGCGGTCTCAAGAGCAGTGGGCAGTTTCTCTAACGCGATCAAATGACAGGCTTTTGAAAATCTGTCAACTACCACCAGTATAGTGGTTTTCCCCTGGGATCGAGGTAAGTCTGTGATAAAGTCTATCCCGATATGGGACCAGGGGCGGTTTGGGACCGGCAGCGGAACCAACAAGCCTGCAGGCAATTGCCGAGGCGTTTTCGAGCAGGCGCAATCAATACAAGCTCCAACAAAATCCGCTACGTCCTTCGTCAAACCCTCCCACCAGAACCTATTACGCACTAACTCCTCTGTTCTGCGTATACCGGGATGCCCCGAACTGGGATTACAATGTATGGCCTCTATCAATTGTCTGCGTAGTCCTGAGGGAACGAACTCACACTCAGGAGGGCAACCCTCCGGTGGTGCCTCCGCAGCTTGACCCTGCCGTATCTGGTCGATAATCTCCCACTGAACCGGACCTACAACGCGTTCAGGTGCCAGGATGGCTGTGGGGACACGTCGTTCGGCTTCGGCCTCCCAGATTCGCGATAGGGCGTCCGCCTTCTGGTTCTGGGAACCTGCGCGATAAGACACAGTAAAATTAAACCGACCGAAAAACAGCGCCCATCTAGCCTGCCGAGGGTTAAGCCGCTGAGCCGAACGGATGTACTCAAGGTTCTTATGGTCCGTCAGGACCAGGAAAGGGAACTGGGCTCCCTCAAGCCAATGTCGCCACTCCGTAATAGCCAACTTCATGGCCAGCAACTCTCGATTTCCCACATCATAATTCCTCTCCGCGGGGCTCAGTTTGCGAGAGAAAAAGGCGCAAGGGTGTAACTTAGTTGGGGTACCGACTCTTTGGGATAATACTGCACCTACCCCTGTCGAGGACGCGTCCACCTCTAAAACAAATGGCAAGTCAGGGTTTGGGTGTGTCAGGACCGGAGCAGTAGTGAACCTGTCTTTCAAGGCTCTGAACGCCACATCCGCCTCGGGTGTCCAATACAACGTCTTACTCTGCCCTTTCAACAGAGAGGTGAGAGGAGAAGCTACCTTACTGAAGTTCCGGATGAATCTCCGATAAAAATTTGCAAACCCCAGGAACTTTTGCAACTCCTTTACACTACGGGGCTGTGGCCAAGACACTACGGCTTCGACCTTCTCCTTGTCCATGTGTACCCCCTGTTGGTCTATTACATACCCCAAAAACCCGACCTTAGGCACATGAAATTCACATTTCTCTGCTTTGACATACAAGCGATGTTCTAATAAACATTTCAAGACCAAACGCACATGCTTTATGTGTTGTGTCAGGTTGGGTGAATATATCAAAATGTCATCAATGTAGACGATGACCCAGTGATCTATCATGTCTCTCAACACATCGTTAACAAAAGACTGAAACACTGATGGTGCGTTAACGAGACCATATGGCATAACCAGGTACTCATAGTGTCCGCGAGTAGTGAGGAACGCTGTCTTCCATTCATCGCCTTCCCGGATTCTGATGAGATTGTATGCGCTGCGCAGGTCCAGCTTCGTGAAGACAGTAGCTCCTCGTAGTTGTTCCAGAGCAGCGGGGACTAGGGGAAGAGGATACTTGTATTTGACAGTTAGTGCATTCAAACCACGGTAGTCAATACATGGGCGTAACCCTCCATCTTTTTTCTCAATAAAAAAGAAGCTGGCTGCTGCCGGAGTCGTTGATGGGCGAATATATCCAAGGTGGAGCGCCTCTTCAACGTAGGCCTCCAACGCCATGGTTTCGACCCGAGATAGTGGGTATATCCGATTATGAGGAGGAGTAGTACCTTGCAGAAGTTCGATCGCGCAATCCCCTGGGCGATGAGGCGGCAATTCGCTGGCCTTCTGCTGGGAGAATACCTCCGCCAGATCCGCATAGCACTGTGGAACATCCTTGCTCTCGGTGGGCTTCGGGCTTTCCACGGCGGTGGCTCGGATTGGCAAAGTCAAACATGAGTTAAAACAAGACTTCCCCCACTGGGTAATTTCACCTTGTTGCCAGTCAATACTAGGTTGGTGCTTTACCAACCATGGATGCCCTAGGATTATATCGTGCCGGGGCGCTGGTATAACATAGAAAGCAATGGTCTCCTCATGGAGGAGGCCGGTACGTAATGTGACCTCCGGTGTCTGTTGTGTTACCGACCTCTTTCCAATGAGACGTCCATCCACTGTTCTGAGATTGAGAGGGTTAGCAGTTTCATGTGCTGGGATTTGGTGTTTCTTGACGATCTGCTGGTTGATAAAATTCCCCGCGGCACCCGAGTCTATGAGGGCTGAGAGGAACACAGAACCAGAATCCCAGAGCAGTTGAACCCTTACGTGCAGACAGTCATTAGTAACTTCAGGCAGTGCGATATCACTCACCTCTACTGATCCCGCTGCATCGCTCAGGCGGGGGCAGGAGGCGCGTTGGTGACCTGCTTCGCCGCAATACAGACAAAGACGAAGCTGCAGTCTCCTACGCCTTTCCTGGGAGGTGAGACGGGCTCGACCTACCTCCATAGGTTCGGGCTCGGAATCCTTGGTCCTAGTTACCAGACCTCTCGAGTGCTCCTGCCGATCTGCCCCTCTCTCCCAGATCAGGTTATCCAGTTCTATGGTGTGGCGAATGTAGGCGTCCAACCCCAAAGAAGCCCCTTTCACCACCATTTCAGTTCTTAGTTCCGACCTTAAACCCTGTTTAAACATGGCCTGTAGGGCTGGTTCGTTCCAGCCACTTCCTGCGGCAATGGTACGGAACTCTAGAGCGTATTCAGCAGCTCTGCGTGTGCCCTGTCTTAATGTGCCCAGCACAGACCCCACTTCTCTCCCTGCCATGGGGTGATCAAACACTTCCTTAAACAGGGCGTAGAATTGCTGCTCAGACTGTAGGACTTCGCTGCCCT
This sequence comes from Ancistrus triradiatus, assembly GCA_025084515.1. NCBI lineage: Eukaryota > Metazoa > Chordata > Actinopteri > Siluriformes > Loricariidae > Ancistrus > Ancistrus triradiatus. The sequence continues at coordinate 66,841 of JAJAGP010002918.1, forward strand.
GAGTCCACAATGCAGTGGCCCACTGTTTAGCTTTGCCCGTCAACAGTGAGATCACAAAATGAATTTTGTCAGTGTCGACATGGAATTGTTCGGGATGATGGTCGATATAAATGCTACATTGCATGAGAAACTCCTTGCAAGTGTCTAGCGTACCATCATACCTCTCTGGGAGTGCCACTTGCAGTGATGAAGACTCCCTTCGTGATGCAGGGTTGGAGGGAAGTGAAGTGGAAGCCGCTTGAACTGGAAGTGGTGGAGCTGAACGAAGGAGGAGCTCATGCATGAGCTTGGCGATTTCCTCTAATTTCTCCTCTTGTCGCGAGATGCGGTTCTCCAAACCCGCTGATTCCATTTTCTTCCGGCGAGGTCTTCTGTAACGACTCAGACACTCCAGGGTATAGAATCAAATGCAGGTTTATTAAGACGTTAGGCAAGATTCGAAGTAGTAACACAGTCCAAGGTCATAAGCCAGGCAATCCAAAAATACACGAACGTGGTATCAAAAGGGATAGGCAAAATCGTAGTCAAAGGGACAGAATACAGGGTCAAAAAACGTAGAGAGACAGAATAAAGCACAAACCGTTACTAAGTCGCTTGGAATCGCCGAACAAGAAACGAGACCTCGCAATGAGCGTTTGAAACGCGCGCCCTTTTAAAGATGGCCGTCTCCCGGAAGCCATGGCGGCTTAAAAGTACTCGTTGGGGGTGACGGCGCTCTATGGCAGGTTGCGCGAGGAATTCGCCGCCGGCGCGCCGTGACATAGAGCTTGATAAAGGTTGAGAAAGTAATCTCTTGTCAGTGTGGTTATATCAGCTACTGATGAATGCTGGTTCTTTGCCAATATAGATGTCTATATACATATCACATATATATAGATATATATATATATATATATTATCTTATCTATATATATAATATATAGATAGATAGTATATATATATATATATATATATATATATATATATATGTATGTATGTATGATTGTATATACACATATATATATTGTTGCAAAGAACCATCATTCATCATTTTTCAGTTGTCACTGCACTTTGTGGTTCTAACATTTACAGACTGTAGTCCATCTCTTTCTCCACATGTTTGATAGTCCCCTATTACTCTGTTGTTTAAATGGTTCGGGGCAGATCAGATTGGGATTGAGTTTTAAAATGCTTTTCACTCACTGCCCCTTATTAGAGAACATTCTATTATTAATCCTATATATTACATACTATTACTATTTTAGATGTTAAAGTCAGACCAGTGCTACATCTGTTGTTACACAGTTGCCTTAAAGTCTGTAATGTACTTTCCTTCCCTAAGTGCAGTGACCACAAAACTTAAATATAGAATCCAAAGACTTGGCATACATACAGTAGTTCTTAAGTTTGTGAACCTTTAGAATTTCTATATTTCTGCTAATATGACCTAAAAAATCATCAGATTTCACACAAGTCCTTAAAAGTACCGATAAAGAGAACCCAGTTTACCACAATGAGACCAAAAAATTATTATACGACTAGATTTACTTATGAGGAAAAATGATTCAATATTAAATATAAGTGAGTGGCAAAAGAGGTGACTATGTGAATTTGCTTTCAGTATTCACATTCCATATTCAGTATTTTTAGGCCAATTCCTCCGTACAGAACAGCTTCAGCTCTGGGATGTTGGTGGGTTGGTTTCCTCACATTAGCTGATCACTTCAGGTCCTTCACAAACATTCCATTGGATTAAGGTCAGGACTTTGACTTGGCCATCCAAAACATGAACTTTATTCTCCTTTAAACCATCTTTGTTTTAGACGGCTTGTTGTGCTTAGGGTCGGTGCTGCTGAAGGGACCAACCTTCTCTTGAGATTAATTCAGGGACAGAATGTCCTGACATTTTCCTTTCGAATTCTCTGATATATTCAGGAATTCATTGTTCCATCAAGATGTCAAGCCTCCTGGACCAGATGCAGCAAAACAGGCCCAAACATGATACTACACCACAATGTTTCACAGATGGGATAAGGTTCTTATGCTGGAATGCAGTGTTTTCCTTTCTCCAAACATAACGCTTTTACCAAAACAAAAGTTCTATTTTGGTCTCATCTGTCCACAAAAGATTCTTCCAATAGCCTTCTTGCTTGTCCAAGTGATCTTTAGCAAACTGCAGATGAGCAGCAATGTTCTTTTTGGAGAGCAGTGGCTTTCTCCTTACAACCCTGCCATGCACACCATAGTTGTTCAGTGTTCTGCTGATGGTGGACTCATGAACATTAACCAACGTGAGAGAGGCCTTCAGTTGCTTAGAAGTTACCCTGGGGTTCTTTGTGACATTGCCATCTATTACACGCCGTGTTTGTTCATGCCATGATACCCTTCCACAAACGTGTTGTCAAGAGCAGTCTTTGATAGATCCCTGTTCTTTAAATAAAACAGGGTGCCCACTCACACCTGATGGCCACCCCAATGATTGAAAACACCTGACTCTAATTTCATTTTCAATTAACTGCTAATCCTAGAGGTTCACATACTTTTGGCACTCACTAATATGTAATATTAGATCATTTTCCTCAATAAATAAATGACCAAGTATAATATTTTTGTCTCTTTTGTATAACTGGGTTCTCTTTATCTACTTTTAGGACCTTTAGGTGTGAAAATCTGATGATGTTTTAGGTCATATTTATGCAGAAATATAGAAAATTCTAAAGGGCTCACAAACTTTCAAGCACCTCTGTATACATATATTTCAACATACATGTATGTAAACCCTTAAGAGTGTAAAATATTGCATAGTGGTTTACTAAACCCAACAAACTCACACTTGGAAGAGTGTTGAGAGAGTCCTAAAACCTTTAGATTATGAGTGCAATAAATAATGTCAGAGAGCATCGCTAAATGCACCATCTTTGTGCTTGGACGGTTGCAGATACAAAGGAAATGGAAGATTTAAATACACAGAGGGGACGGCCTGGTAGATCAGCTGAGTCGAATTGCAAGTGCTGAAGCTCTAAAAATCTCATATTCTGCATTTGCAATCCAAATTGAGAAAAGTATGCTGCTTGGGTACACAAGATCATAAAAGACTGCTATTCCATTCGAGTACTCGCGGATTCCAAAATGAGAATCATACATTTAAGTCTCACCCTAGAACAATCCTCCATGGCAGTGTGTGCTTTGAAAATTCTAGGTTTATATTAAGAAATAGAATATAATTGTTCATGCATTCCGTGTAAACAAATATGTGAAGAGTGCCAAAGATGATCGCATTCGTTCTGTGTGCACATTGTGTGGTTCCTTGAACTTACTCTTTAAATTCATTACATTCTTCTCATGAGCGTCTCACCTCCCCTTTAACTGGTGACAGGTGGCCTTGTGCATTCATCAGGAACCTGAAATCCCAGCAGGGTGCAACTCTCTGCCTCACACACTCACACACACACACACATACAAACAAACAGTCATACACTGACACACACAGTGCATCGCTCCCTATCTCCCAACCCAGCTACCTAAAAATTTTCCACATACTGATGGTACTCATCCATTTAACTCCCCCCTCACCCACCCCACCATCCTCATGGACTCCATTTTGGATGTAGCAGGGCACACTGAGCACAGAAAGGCCTTCACCAACACACATTGCTCCCTTTATCCTCAGCACACTAAGGCATTGATCATGACTCCACGTGGTATCGCTGCACAATTTAGCGCATCTTAACACAGCGATGCTGCTGAAAACATGACTGTGAATAAAAGGATAACATTTAATGTTCATTCTCAAAAGATCTGATGACACAGTTCAGCCACAGAGAGACACTTTTATATTAGGACACTGCTGAGGCATCTATTGATTTTCATTTGCCTTTAGAGGCCTCGGAGAAAACAGAAGGCTGCTTTACAATAACAAATCGCAAGCCTGTGCAGCTCAGTCTGACTAGATTTATAGTTTACATGGCAATAGTTGCCGCATTTCTAATGTTTATACTACATATAAACATTTAGATATATAGAGAAAAATATAAAACGCATTTATTTTGCGTTTTTCTCTCAACCAATACAATGTTATTCATTGCATAGCATATAATCAGCTTAACAACTGAGTGAGATGCTTTCGCACCAAGTCGTTCGTTCCAGGGCCTATTTTGGACTGCATTTCCACAGTAAGACTGCACAGAATATCTTGTGACTGTGAATGTGATGAGTGAATTTGGCTCTTTTTACTAAGTGGACTCTTTTGGCTCCCAAATGGCTCTTTATTTCATTCGGCCAAGTTAGCGATATTTTGATCTATATGTGTGGACATATATCACACAGCTTATTACATTTAAGTGTACTCAGATCATTTCCATATTTTTAAATTATGTTTGGTAAAAAAAAAAGATTAAATGTGAAAACATTTTACTGATACTGAACATTGTAGTGTTTTGCTACAAAATATTAAATAGACACAGTTTGTGTGGTATAAAAAAGAAAACCAGATGGTAGCTATATAAAAATGATCAATACCGAGTAGTAAAATGTTCCTGGACCCCTCTACGTGTGTCTGGGCCAAGCCCCCAATCTCCTTAGACCCTACAAACCCCCCACGGCGTTACACCCCGTACCCAGAATCATTACCCACTAATGATCACCACATTATCTATTGTCCAGGACAAAACGCGATTTTCTTGCTGATGGTCTTGAATAATGTTCAGTTTTTCCCATGGAATCAAAAAAGTTATCTGTTATGGTGAGTTAGGTCGATGTCACCATAGGTTTTCCAATTAAACCCACAAAACCAAATCTTCCTTTGCAAATTACAGGCACTCAAACCGCAACGTAAGGTTTCCCAAAACCAAGTATAACATCAAGTATAGGTTATTGAAATAAATTTTATACATGTTTCTACTACTGCTGCATTTTGTTCCTAAATAATTTATGGAAATAAATATTCTCTGTAATTATTGTAATTTTTCAGATTTGTTTGTAGATTTAATTGCAGTATATTTATATGGGTTTTAGAATGTAACTTAAAAGTAATCCCATTACAATTTTAGTTAGGTAATGAGTAATCAGTAATGGATTACTTTTCTGAGTAACTACCCCAACACGACTTACGTCTGTCGTACCAACTGCTGTACAGTTATGTCTGGACCAATCACCACATACGTATTTCAGCAGTCACGGTGGGAGCTGACAAAAGTTGTCAACACGTTTACTATTGCACAGAGTGACCTTAAGCTTGTGTGTGGCTGCCTGGCCGTGGAAGCCCAAAAGGAGATTCCTAGAGTCCTTGTGTTGATATGGAAATCAAACGTGAATTGTACAAATGAAGGCAGACAATTTTCACTTCAGTCTTCAGTACTTGGCAGTCCAATTCTGCAAACGCATGACCGACCTTTTTGCGGCTGACATTTCCACTCCACAACAGCAGCAAAGCTTTGATAAATTGTCTCATTGGAAAAGGTGGCATCCTTTTACAGTGCCATATTGAAAGCGCTGAGTTCTTCAGTACAATCATTCTGTTCCCAGTGCTTATTGTCTGGAGATCATATAGTTATATGCTTTATTATTGCATCTGCTAGCAATCATTGCTGAAATATGGCTGAAATATAGTTTACTGTATATGAATTGATGACTCGTTCGTATACTCTATGTGATTGCCTCATGGATGCTGGCTCATAATATGAAGATAAACTTTAGCAAGACTGCTTTACATTCCTGAAAACATGTCCCCTCATCATGACCTTGTCATCTCCCTGGAAAACTAGTTCATGACACACTGTCAGTATGAAAGAAAAGTCAGAGAAGTCTTTGATAGCCAGCTGAGTGTTAGGGTTCCGCGTCTGGGAGCTGCTGCCCCACCGGGCCTATGACTGCAGTACTGATCTACTCCCAGGCGCCCCCCGTTGCCCACCGGCCGGCTGTACCAGCTCTCCTGGGGTGAAAGGGAGGCCAAGAAGGAGTACATATCTGAATGTCTGGGGGCTGGCCTCATACGGCCCTCGTCCTTTCCACTGGGGGCCGGTTTCTTCTTTGTGGCCAAGAAGGGGGGCCCCTTACGCCCATGCATTGATTACCGAGGACTGACCGGTATTACCAAACGCAACCGATACCCCTTCCTGCTGCTCTCCTCGGCGTTCGCGTCCAGGAGGCCTCCATCTTCACAAAGCTTACCATCTGGTCCACATCAAGGAGGGGGACAAATAGAAGACTGACTTCAACACACCACTAGGGCAATTTGAGTACAGGGCGATGCCCTTTGGCCTGACCAATGCCCCTGTACTCTTCCAGGCACTGGTCAGTGACGTGCTCCGTTACTTTCCCAACTGGTTCGTACTCGTGTACCTGGACGATATATTAATATTCTCTCCTTCTCTTCTCTCCAGGAACACATCAAGCTGGTACTCGCCCGCCTCCTGGAGAACCGGCTTTTCGTCAAGGCTGAGAAGTGCTAATTCCACGTGGAGACTGTCACCTTCCTGGAAATCGTCATTCAGAGCGGGGGCATCAAGGTGGATTTGACCAAGATCTGCACTGACTCAGAGTGGCCAAAAACGACAGGGCGAAAGGACTTCAACGCTTCCTGGGACTATTGCATAGCACTACAGCCCCTGTGCTCGCCCAACCGAACCCGAGTCAGCAGTTCATTGTGGAGGCCGAAGCATCTGACACCAGCGTGGGGGACGTCCTGTCCCAGCGCATAGCCACGGACAACAGGCTACACTCCTGCGCCTTCTTCTCCCGATGTTTGACGCCCACGGAGAGAACTATGATGTGGGCAACCGTGAGCTGCTCGCGGTCAAGCTGGCCCTCGAGGAATTTAAGCACTGGCTCGAGGGATCCGAGCTTCCATTCAACCTACACCAGGCCACGAAGCGGCTGAACTCTAGGCAAGCCAGGTGAGCACTATTCTTCGGCTGGTTCAACTTCTTCCTCACCTATCGGCTGGGGTCCCGCAACGTGAAGCCAGTTGCTCTCTCTCGACAGTTCTCTGCAAAGGCCTCCTGACACCATCCTGCCCTCTGACCAGCTGTTCGTCCATTTCACTTTGGAGGTTCAGCGGATCATCCAGAAGGTGCAGGGGACTGAACCCGATCCCCCAACCCCCCAACCTTGGAGATGGCCTAGATCCTGTTCCAACAGGTTTTTAAGATTCACTGCATCCCCCAGGACATTATATCGAACTGGAGTCCCCAGTTCATCTCACAGGTGTGGAGGACCTTTTGTAAAACCCTTGGAACCACGGTGAGCCTGACTTCAGGGTTTCAACCCCAGTCTAACGGTCAAGCCGAGCGAGCCAACAAGGAGATTGAGGCCACTGTGAGATGCATGACAGCCAAGGATCCCACCAAATGAAGCTCCCATTTGGCATGGGCAGAATACGCCCATAACACCTTCACCAGCTCCACCACGAGCCTGTCTCCCTTCGAGGCCTCCTTGGGCTACCTCCCACCACTGTTCCCTGACCTTGAGACCAAAGTGGCAGTCCCCCCTATCACCCACCACCTGCGCTGCTGCTGGAGAACCTGAAGGACCGCCAGGTCAGCCCAGCAATCAGCCACCCACAGCTGGAGACCAGCTCCCACCTTCACCCTTCGTCTCTCGACAAGCAACAGCTCGCTCTGCATCGAGTCCAGGAAGTTGGCAACCCATTTCATTGGTCCATTTCCTGTGGTTCCGTCTTCTATTAGGTTAAAATTGCCTAATCATATGAAATTTCACCCCACTTTTCATATCTCCCAGGTCAAGCCCGTCACTTCATCGGGCCTTAGCCCTCCGGCTGTCATCCCCGCCACCCGCCCGGGTCATCGATGGCGACCAGGTATTCCCAGTTTGCTGCCTCCTGGACGCCCTGAGACCAGGCCATGGGTTCCAATATATGATCAACTGGGAGGGTTATGGTCCCCGAGGACCGCTCCTGGGTCCCCCCGCTCCGCTATCTTAAATAAAAGGCTCACCCGGGATTTTCACAGGGCCAACCCTGACAAGCCCCAGTGATCATCAGGAGCTGATCCTTGAGGGGGGGTTTTGTTAGGGTTCGCCCTGGTCCCGCTCCACTTATGCCTCTTTCAGCCCTTACCTTCTGTTTGTTTTGGTTTTTCGAGTGCGGCGTACATGTGTTTGTGTTTGCTTCCAGAGAGTTCGATGGGCTCCCAGTTTTTCACTCCTCCTCCACTGCACACCTGGTCGTTATTCCCTATATCGCTCCCTATATCTATGACAATCGATCTGCCAGACGCTGGCAGATTATTTTGCCACTTCACCCAGTACCTGGCTCTGTTTTTCGCTAGCTTAGAATTACCTCCAGTCTAAGCCTCCCACTCTAGCCCTGCAACTATCTCTATGCGCTACTGTGCTATAGCATTTAACTTTGTGCTATGCTCCTTAGCTTTAGCCTTCGGCTATTCCTGTGTGCTACCGCACCGTAGCATTAGCTTGTAGCTTCGGCGCTTGTTTTGTTTGCTTTCGGATACCATGGTGTGTTTATTTTTCATCTGGTACTCACAGCCAGCCTTTTCCCTTCCACCTAGCTCCCGGATTCCTCCACCTGCCATCCAGCCTGCACCTTGGGGCCCTCCCATCGCTCACTAATGGTTCTGGCCATCCTGGAAGCAACACTCTCGCTACTGCCGCATCTCGTGTTTGGTTTTGGTTTCACGTCCTCGCCTGTTGACTGCGCTGATGTACACCATTGACCAGTCACAGTTTTCATTGAGCATCAGTTTAATAAATCCTGTTTATTTCCTCACATTGTTGTGCTGGCTTGTCTGTTGGTATTGCATCATGGGCTCCCTTATAAATTTCCTGTGGGATTCCCGATCCCACATACCACTAAGATTCTCTGCTCATGTCACAACCAGGACAATTCAACTTTTCCTTTTCAGCTAAGCCACCCAGGTGCTTGTCCAGTGTTTTGTTAATAAAACAAGACAACTTCAATACAGTGCTGGCAGGTCTTCCTACAGTATGTGTACAGTCAGACACCTGCAGATGATTCTGACTTTTAATTTATGAAAGTTCTCTCATGTCTCGCCACAGCTGCAAGTTCTTAGCTGGGGCTAATCAAACCATGTTCTTCATTCCATACCCTTTGCAACTCAAGCATTGCTTGACTGGTGCCACTCCTCAGGGATAAATTGCACTACTCTCCAGTTACTAGCTCGATGGTGTTCTTGAGCTATAGGCTCTTCATTATAGCATGAGGTAATATGGCTCCAGTCCATAGGCAGGGTTCATTAACCACACCACACGTCCTTCACATTTCAAATCCAGCTCAAAGTTCAAACCAGTTCCTCATGAACTGTTGTTTCCAGCAGTTGGCTCTTACCACCAAGACAACAATGCTTAAAAACCTTCAAAATATGCTTATTGGAATCTAAACATGGGGTCTAGATGGCGATGCTTGACCAATGCTATAGTTTTGGTGCCCTTTGTCCAAAGTCATATTTTGTAAATGACAAGAAATTAACACACCTCTGCACTGAGCACATTCCACTAGAACATGATTCTGCAGAAAACCCCTAAAATTTGGTTTGGAATCCTGTAAGCCAATATTTACTTACACCACTAATATTTAGAAACCACAAAGTCCAAACAGTTCTTGCTAACAGGCTTTGTTTTCTTGCCTTAGGAATTTATTCCCACTCCTCTTTGCAGAACACTTCTATTTCAAATCAGCTTGGTTGCAAGAATAATATTTACCCACAGACTAAGCCTGAGGAGGGTAAATGGCATCTGAAAACCTAAGGTATGCACTAATTTTAAAGTATATTATATGGACAAAAGTATTGGTACACCTACACATTACACCTACATGAGATTTTATGGCACCCCATTATAAAACCTTGGGCATTAATATGCAGTTGGTTCCCCTTTGCAGATATAACAACCTCCACTCTTTTTGGAAGGCTTTCTAAAATATTTTGGACTGTGTCTGTGGGAACTGCTGCCAATTCATCCAGAAGAGCATTTGTGAGGTCAGACACTGATGTTGGACAAGAGGGCATGGCTAGGTGCTTGATTTTATACACCTGTGGTGATGGGACTGAAATGTGAATTGTGACGTGAATGAAACACCTGAATTCACTGATTATGAGGTGTGCCCCAGTAGTTTTATCCATAGAGTGTATGTTTATTGATCTGTCTTGCTGCAATTTGCAACCTCTTTACATCCTCAATTACTTCACTGAATGTGTGACAGTGCTTCCACAGTTTGTCAGGTTTTAATAGAAAACACACACATTCACGGTAACTGTTCATTAAAATTAGCAAACAATATGTCATATTTGTTTGTTTGTAAGTTTGTTTGTTGTACACGTAGTGTTACGTCTGTTAAAAAAAAGGTAATTAGACCAGGGTTGTGAACTTGTGATTCTTTTGGGGTTTAAACACAAGATATACTCTTTTAAGAAATTAAAGATAACGTTTTTAGGTAGACTAGCTAAATCTAGCTAAATATCTGTATACAGGCAAAAATATCAAGTTGAACCAATATTTCAAAAATAGTTTTGACACAATTGATATATTATTCATATAATCTGCATGTCTCAGAAACATGGTGTAGCCCTCTTGCAAATTTTCACTGTGTGCGTGGAAATGTTTATAGAGTAACTAAAATTTCAATTAAGTCCACAAAAGCACAATTTTACATCAGTTTAAATTTTGATTACTACTTAACTGTAAGCTTTAATTAGAGAAACCAATTGCTCTCATTTGCACCACCAAGCCGGTGCTGCATTCAACGGGCTAAAATCATATTACTATAGTGTGTGACTTGATAAATGATCTCATCACTGTGCAGTCCCAGCATCCTCGCACACACTGCTGTGTCACCCCACTCTGTAGTCAGCCCCCCACCCTTTTGCACTGCATCATCCATCAATATGCCTGTTCCTCCTCTGCAGTACTCTCCTTCTTCCACTGAGAGACGAAGCCATGGCAGGGCTTCTATTGCGCTCTTCCCTATGATGTTGCACTTCGTAAAGCAAACGTTAATCAATACACAAGGGACTGGGCAGGCATTGATTATGCGATAGACAAGGCTAGCGCTAAGCCTGTTTAAGGCCGATAGTTCGGGTGTTGAATAGGACGCAGTTTAGGTAATGACGGCAGTCTGAGCAGTTTGACAATGTGCTCTTGTTTAGTGGCAGATGAACCAGACAGAAGTCGATTGCTGTCAGCTAAAAGGCTCTTCAAGGGCTCTGGTGATGCCAGAACGTCGCCTTAAACGTCCCTACACTGCCATCTGCTGGGGACATCCTACATTCACACATACTGCAACTGCTATGTCTTCTTAATGGTATTTTCAGACGTTTCGATGCATCTCCGAAAATCATTATGGTGTCTAAATGTAGATTCAAAAACTTTGTGATAACAATCAACTTTGAATGTTTGTCAGAATTACAACATTAATTAACATTAATATAAAAATAATTTTTAAAAGACGGATTGCCTCTCTAAGCAATGCTTGTCTGCAGTGGTGCTCGGGCAAGAATTGTCATGGTTGTCACGGTAACTTTAAATAACCTATCCCCACCTCTCTGATTGTATGCTAGCGTTATTAATATCTAATTAATTATACTTAAAAAAAAGAAACACACTTTAAAAACAAGCCTAGGGAAAGACATACGACCGGTCTAACTACTTTTTAAAGATAAGTATAGGCAAAAAATAAGACTAACCTCACTGAATGATGGTGGACGCAACTATTAACCGTTAACTATTAGCCTACTACGAATTTAAATAAACAATGTTTGTAGATAACATATCATATGCATTCCTAAATAAAAAAAATATGCATAAACATACATTACCTTCGGTAGCTTAGACTCCTCGTCAAATCCAACGGCCTTAACGGACAGGTGTGATTCAAATTCCACCAACACCTAGCACGCGCAGGTAACGTATCTAATATAGGCCTGCCAGCCATTACACCGACTGGTCCCCACGTCCTTATATGTATAGATCAGCAATATAATTAACTGTAAAAAATAATAATAACAAGCAAAGTGTTCGGCACAGTGATGTAATTACAAATAAAACTACACAGACCACAGAATAATGGTATTTGTTAGCTGTCCCTGGTCTCTAACATTACACTGTACAATGAAATATAATGATTAAAATCCATCTGATATAGGCCTATATCCATAATATTTTACTTTAAACTTACTTTTCGGTCATGTCCCCAGGTTTTCAGTCCTATTATCCTAAAATATTCCCACTTCTGAAAATTATGGAACATACCACAAATCATGTTCAGCAGTAAGTTATATCATCTCGGAAATAAAAACTTTTGGCAAATTGTTAGAATGTGCTCAGGATCCTAATGCTATTAGTACAGATGTCGTGTGGTTACATTTTATGCATTTGTTAATTCCGTGCTGAAATTTCAATAACAATTTCATATAAAGTGTAACAGGACTGAGTAACAGTAACAGGAGAAACCATGTAAAAAAACAAAGTTGAGACTGACCGATATCATTATGAATAGTTAAATATTCGTGTTGTTAGATTCAGAAAACTAATTTTCATTTTTAAGAGTTAAAATCAAGCAAATGGCACACGTTTGTCAGAATTACTCATATACAGTAGCCTACATATATTTATGAAATCACATGAAAGCACAGACTGTGAAGCAGCTGAAGTTGCGGTTCCTCAATGACAAAAGTTGGTAACAGGTAACGTGATTTAACAAAAAGGTAACATATTGCCTCGTCCAAACTTTTTTGAATGTGTTAATTTAAATTTAGAATTAATGTATACTTACTAAAATCAAGGTAAGGTTGATTTGGTCATTTCCATTTGCATTTTACAAATAAAAAAGTGCATTACGCAAACACTACTCATTGGCATAGTTTTTGCTGTTCATTATAATTGCAACTGTTTAATTATACAGTGGGGTAAAAAAGTATTTAGTCAGCCACTGATTGTGTAAGTTCTCCTACTTAGAAAGATGAGAGAGGTCTGTAATTTTCATCATAGGTACACTTCAACTATGAGAGACAAAAAAAAAAAAATCCAGGAAATCACATTGTAAGATTGTAAATCATGGTGGAAAATAAGTATTTGGTCACCCACAAATAAACAAGATTTCTAGCTCTCACAGACCTGTAACTTCTTCTTTAAGAAGCTCTTCTGTCTTCCACTCGTTAGCTGTATTAATGGCACCTGTTTGTCCACAGCCTCAAACAGTCAGACTCCAAACTCAACCATGGCCAAGACCAAAGAGCTGTTGAAGGACACCAGGACGAAAATTGTAGACCTGCAGCAGGCTAGGAAGAGTGAATCTACAATAGGCAAGCAGGTTGGTGTGAATAAATCAACTGTGGGAGCAATTGTAAAAAAATGGAAGACATACAAGGTCATTGATAATCTCCCTCGATCTGGGGCTCCACGCAAGATCTCATCCCGTGGGGTCAAAATGATCATGAGAATGGTGAGCAAAAATCCCAGAACTACACGGAGGGACCTGATGAATAACCTGCAGAGAGCTAGGACCAAAGTAACAAAGGCTACCATCAGTAACACACTACACAGAGAGGGACTCAGATCCTGCAGTGCCAGGCGTGCCCCCCTGCTTAAGCCAGTACATGTCCAGGCCCAAAAGAAGAGGATTGGGAGAATATCATGTGGTCAGATGAAACCAAAATAGAACTTTTTTTATTTATTTATTCACACCAAACACACCGCTCGGGCAATGAAGGAGTGGCTCCGTAAAAAGCATTTCAAGGTCCTGGAGTGGCCTAGCCAGTCTCCAGACCTCAACCCCATAGAAAATTTGTGGAGGGAGTTGAAATGCCGTGTAGCCCAGCGACAGCCCCAAAACATCACTGCTCTAGAGGAGATCTGCATGGAGGAATGGGCCAAAATACCAGCTACAGTGTGTGCCAACCTGGTGAAGACTTACAGGAAATGTTTGACCTCTGTCATTGCCAACAAAGGTTATGTTACAAAGTATTGAGTTGAACTTTTGTTCTTGACCAAATACTTATTTTCCACCATAATGTACAATTAAGTTTTTTAAAAATCCTACAAAGTAATTTCCTGTATTTTTTTTTTTTTCATTTTGTCACTCATAGTGGAAGTGTACCTATGATGAAATTTACAGACCTCTCTAATCATTCTAAGTAGGAGAACTTGCACAATCAGTGGCTGACTAAATACTTTTTATCCCCACTGTACATGCATTACATGCATTCTGCCAAACACGTTTGTGGTGGATTTCTTAGTTAGAAGCATGTGGGCTTAGTCAATTTCTAAGCTTTATCTTCCTCGTGAATAGAAGCCATGAGTTTCATTTCCTTATATGCCTGCTTTGCTGTCACTCGAGTCAGTTAGTGCCACACAGAAACAGGGAGAAAGGGCAAATGGAACTACACAACACTTCTCTACGGCACTGCAAGGTAAATCTGCACTAAACTTTCATTCTGTTCATTGAAGTAAGCAAAGACAAACTTATACTGCTTTGAATACTTGGTTGTTGTTCACGGGTGTTGTCTTTAGTGAAAAGGTTAGTTCATAAAATATATACAACCAGTGTCTCTATGATAAAATATAACTTCTGCTTTTACTCCTTTTGCTTTCTACCACATTCACTGGGACTAAACCATGGTAGTGACTCTGCTGTATGTGGCTATAAGAGACTGTATTTTGCAAATCCAAATAGCCTTAGATAAACCAGAGCAGAGGTGCCCCCAACCATTTTTTATTCTACTGAAGATTTTTTCCCTTGGAAATATTCCACATCTTCCCACGACTTACAGCACAAATGCTCATGGGTTTGTGTCTTTCTGCTTGTAGCTGTGGAGAAATTATGCACTTGTTCTTATATGAATGGAAGTCATACAATAAACCATCCGAAACCAGTTTTCATTTTATTTTATTTTTTTTTTACTGATGAGCTGATCTTTTGAACACAACCATTTGGAGCCAATAACAGCAGTTATCTGGAGAGACAGAAGGAAACATTACAAACAAATCACATGTCTTGTTTGTATAGGTCATGCCTGGTGTTTTGTTCATAGATTCATGTAACCGAGGCCAAGCTTAATTCAATATAAACTAATCACAGTCATGTGGCCTCTGACTGGACACATCACTTCACTGATAACACACTGGACACAAAGTAATCTAATTAAGATTAATATTGGTAAGGCTAACCATTCCCTCTCAGTCCTACTGTACCTTTGTTGGTTTTCCTCTCAGAAAGAGGGTTAGCTGTTAAAAACATCTCTATAAGACGAAATAAACACATTATTTGAATTTTCTTTCATTTCAAATGATAATATATTCAGATACCTGTAGCCAAGTGATGGGGTGGGCAAAGACGGTGTCGTAACAAGGAAGAGCGTATCAATTATGAATGGTATATGTGGAAACCATCTGGTTTTTGGAAACACACTGAATCACGTTTTGTTTGACAGCCCTTATGAAAGTAAAAATCTACTTTTAATGTATAACATTTGAAAAATCTGTTGAAAAACAAGTGTTATACAAAAAAAAATGTTGTCGTCAGTTAATTAAATTTACCTGATAGAACTACAAACTGATGGTAATGTAGCTAATATTTTTAGAAAACAAACTGATTAACTACAGAAACAACACATCTGCATAGGGTTTACTTCACCTCCTGTCCTGCTGCCAAATACTGCATCTGTACTTAAGATAGCAAGCATTTTGTCAGTACAAAGTCTAGGATGTCCTCTAAACAGCACAATAGGATTCTACATTATTACACATATTGTTTTTGAAATAAAGACACAGGTGCATGACACCACAGAGGACAAAAATGAATTGCTCGGTCCCAGGAGGTTATCATCCAGTTTGGTTATACAGTAATAGATTTGCAGCAACAACTAGTCTGCTAAACAGAAATTAGGTCCATAAAAACCCAACTTGTTCTTTTCTTGCAAGAGAAGTCATGGCTTCTCATAACCTTTCACAAACACCTAGTTCTGTTTTTCATTTTAGATTAAATAGTACTATCAGGTAATGGTTAAAATCATATAGGGAAGTCAGACTAGTACGAGAAGGAAGTAATTCTCACTCAGGAATTTCCCACAGATCACATGTGCTTTATAGGTAGGAACCTAAAAAGTGATAAACTCTTACTTTCTTTGTCATTTCATTATATTCAACTAGTTTGAATAGGCTGTAAGTCTCAACTAACTAGTTATATCATTTCAGTGTTATTATCAGCAGAGCCCAAAGACATGCATGACTGAAATGAGTGTGTTATACATGTATGAGTATAGCTATGATGTGCCAGCCTTCTTTGGAAAATGTAACGAATTCTGCATATGCTCACACTTCTCTTAATACCCATGTGTGTCCAACAGGTCAGAATGGACATGGTGTCCCTCTGGTGGATGCTGGCCCTGCTAACTCTGCTCTGTCTAGAAGCTTCAGGCACCAACGCTGGAGTTAAAGTAAGGGTGACTCAAAAGGGACTTGATTACGGTGAGTGCATTAGGAATAAAATGGAACAGCAAACAATGTGAGAGCTTGTGGTAATGATACGACTTAGAAAGAGCAATCAAGATAAGACTATTAGCTAAGTACTTCATTACTGAATCTGACTGAATGAACTCAATGACGTAAAGTTTATACATTAGTTATTGCAGTTCATATATAATAGCCTATCATGGTCCATTATGCAAATACAAATCAATCAACCCAAATCAAATGGGTTGACAGGTGTAGACTTGTGAGCATTGGCCATTCATATATAGAATCTGGATTTCTTGCTGAAGCTGTAGGAACTCTATTTTTATGTTTCTGTGGCATTTTCATGAAACCTACATCTAAATATTTAATACTATATAATAAATTAATATTATATATAAGTATTTATTACATTTGGGATGACATTTGTGATGTTATCCATATTTATAAATGATATTTAAAAAAAAAAAAACATCACTTCATCCCAACCCTTGGACATGACACGAAGTATGTATTTTGCTGTAAATATTTAATAAATGATATTTAAAGAAAAAAAAAACATTTTATTTGATTTATTTCATTTTTTTCCCCAACCTTGGACATGACACAGTATGTATTGTGTGGTGCGACTGAGTATATGTTTCAACCACAGGACGCCAGATTGGCATTGCCACCCTAGAAAAGAAACTTCAAACGATCAAAATCCCAGACCTAAGTGGCACAGAGGACATTTCTCCCATTGGAAAAGTCTCATACAGTCTGACAGGGTAAGTCGTCAGTCTTACACATCATTCATCTATATGCACTACTAACCTCTGCGCCTTTGCTAACTGGAGTGACACAACTGACAGAACGACCCATTGTTGTTGTTGTTGTTATTTTGCTGCTTCTTGGACATTCTACTGATCCAACACCAACATTAACCAATATCATTAGGTGCTACAAAATACAAGTTAACAGTATACCAACATATTCCTTACTCATTTGTGTTTGGTAACCCCATGTTTGCAAGGAATTTATCTGATGAAAGTACATACAGTGGGGCTAAAAAGTATTTAGTCAGCCACTGATTATGCAAGTTCTCCTACTTAGAAAGCTTAGAGAGGTCTGTAATTTTCATCATAGGTACACTTCAACTATGAGAGACAAAATGAGAAAAACAATTACCTAATTTACAATTACAATTAAAGAATTTCATTGTAAATCATGGTGGAAAATAAGTATTTGGTCACCCACGAACAAGCAAGATTTCTGGCTCTCACAGACCTGTAGCTTCTTCTTTAAGAAGCTCTTCTGTCCTCCACTCATTACCTGCATTAATGGCACCTGTTTGACCTTGTTATCTGTATAAAAGACACCTGTCCACAGCCTCAAACAGTCAGACTCCAAACTCAACCATGGCCAAGACCAAAGAGCTGTAGAAGGACACCAGGAAGAAAACTGTAGACCTGCAGCAGGCTGGCAAGAGTGAATCTACAATAGGCAAGCAGGTTGGTGTGAATAAATCAACTGTGGAGCAATTGTAAGAAAATGGAAGACATACAAGGCCATTGATAATCTCCCTCGATCTGGGGCCCCACGCAAGATCTCATCCCATGGGATCAAAATGATCTTGAGAACGGTGAGCAAAAATCCCAGAACTACACTGAGGGACCTGATGAATGACTGTAGAGATCTGGACCAAAGTACAAAGGCTACCATCAGTAACCACATTACCCGAGAGGGACTCAAGATCTGCAGTGCCAGGCAATGCCGCCCTGCTTAAGGCATTACATGTCCAGGCCCGTCTGAAGTTGGCAGATAGCATCATGGATGACCCAGAAGATTATTGGGAGAATATCATTGGGGTCAGATGAAAACCAAAATAGACTTTTTGGTAAAAACTCAACTGTTCGTGTTTTGGAGGAGAATAATGCTGAGTTGCATCCCAAGAACACCATACCTACAGTGAAGCATGGGGGTGAACATCATGCTTTGGCTGTTTTTCTGCCCCGGGACCAGGACGACTGATCCGTGGTTAACGGGGAAAAATGAACGGGGCCATGTATCGTGAGAATGTTAAGCCAAAACCTCCTTCCATCAGTGAGAGCATTGAAGATGGAACGTGGCTGGGTCTTCCAGCTTGACAATGATTCCAAACACACCGCTCGGGCAACAAAGGAGTGGCTCCGTAAAAAGCATTTCAAGGTGCTGGAGTGGCCTAGCCAGTCTCCAGACCTCAGCCCCATAGAAAATGTGTGGAGGGAGTTGTAAGACCGTGTTGCCCCAAAGCATCACTGCTCTAGAGGAGATCTGCATGGAGGAATGGGCCAAAATACCAGCTACAGTGTGTGCCAACCTGGTGAAGACTTACAGGAAACGTTTGACCTCTGTCATTGTCAACAAAGGTTATGTTACAAAGTATTGAGTTGAACTTTGTTATTGACCAAATACTTATTTTCCACCATAATTTACAATTAAATTATTTAAAAATTCTACAATGTGATTTCCTGGATTTTTTTGTCTCTCATTAGTTGAAATGTAGCTATGATGAACATTACAGACCTCTCTCATCTTTCTAAGTAGGAGAACTTGCACAATCAGTGACTGACTAAATACTTTTTTGCCCCACTGTAACATCATCCTTGTTTCTCTAGTGCATAATTAGGAATAAGTGTTGGGATGATAACATATATGCAAAATATGAATAGTTTAATTTGGAAACACTGTGTAGACAAACACTGATAACCATAATTCTTTCCCACCATTTCTATGTTCAGGATACAAATCGTGAATCTTGGATTGCCCAGTTCCGCTGTGGCTGTGGTACCTGGCACTGGAGTGAGTCTGTCCATTAGCAATGCCTACATTAATCTGCATGGCAACTGGAGAGTCAAATACCTAAGGATTATGTAAGGAGAAGAAGTGATTATTTATTTTCTGTGCCCCCGTAATGTATTAGAAAATTGTTAAAGATTCTCTGTTTTTCGTAGAAAAGACAGTGGTTCTTTTGATTTGGCTGTTAGTGGACTCACCATTGGCACAACCATTGGTGTCAAGAGTGATAACACTGGCCGCCCAGTGGTTAGCAGTGCCAGCTGTGAAGCCACAGTTGGTCAAGCCAATATCAAATTCCATGGAGGAGCCAGGTAACTGACCCAACTATACACACTCATAACGTTAGGTGAATACTAGACTGTATTCTATGATAGATGAGATAAAACCAGGCTCGGCATCAGTCTTTATGTGCCACTTAAGGATTCTATTGTATCCTAATTCATTAAGTTTTTATTATTGTTTTAAAGCAATGTTTCTTTTGAACAGTGTTCTTAGTCTGACTTATCGATCGAAATGTTGGCAGCATAAAATAAAGGTAGCTTATTGCACCAAATGTGCCATGTCTGACCCTACACACCCGTGCTAAGGTTCTCTGTAGCATTATAGTTGTGCATCACACAACTGAAGAAGTGAAAATAGTGAATAGGAATCACTGTAAATACCTGTTGCTTTGCAAAAGTTCCCTCCATTGTGGAATTCGTATAAAGGAAGTCATTGTTACAGCTAACAATGTTAGACAACCACTGTCAATTTTTAACTCCCAATTCCCTGATTATAACTGCTTACAGATTAATTGATAATCTGAGTAACATAATTTTATTTCTTTCCCACCCCACACAGCTGGCTGTATAATCTGTTTAGTGACTACATTGATAAGGCTCTGCGCAGTGCCCTACAGAATCAGGTACCTACTGGACAGAAAGTCTTGGAAAACGAATAATATAAGGTGCTCTTATTTCATTAAACTGTCTGTTGTTTCAGATTTGTCCTCTTGTTGCTGACGGCATAAATGAAATGAATCCCTACCTGAAAACATTAAATGGTAGATACAAAGGCTTAAACATCTATATAACACCTCTGCATACATGACTCTCAGAAAGCTTATTTTGCATCCTCCAATCCTTTAGTTTTAGCCCAAGTTGACCAGTACGCTGAAATTGAGTATTCCATGGTGGAGTCTCCTCTCATTTCTAGTTCCAGCGTTGACCTCAGTTTAAAGGTGAGCTAAAGCAACATTATGCTAACTAGCATTACCATTACATTTGAAGTACTTATCTTTCCACTGCTCGCTTTGCAGGGGGAATTCTACAACATCGGCCAGCATAAGGAACCCCCGTTTTCCCCAGCACCTTTTTCCCTGCCCCCTCAGGACAGCAACATGCTGTATATTGGATTATCGGCTTTTACCCCCAACTCAGCTGGCTTTGTGTACAACAGCGCTGGAATTCTCAGCCTCTACATAACAGATGACATGGTAAGTTACGCAAAAATGGACGGCCATCACTCGTGAAAAGCTGCAGATGCTTATTTAGAAGATATATACACACAGGATGGACAAAATAACCCAAACATACTATCAGGCACTAGATCTGATGAAGGCAAGGGAAAGGTCCTGCCTCCTCACTTTATCAGCAGTTATCAGCAAATATGCTCCAAAGAACATACGCTCAATTCACAAATTCAGTATAGTGCAACAGTCTGAGGCCACCATTAGCTTAGCATTATTTTAGCAATGGTATAATGACCATATACACATTTCTGTCTCTTTAATAGAATACAACCAGAAAATACAGGAAAATACTGTATGCAGTATTAAAAAACTGAAAACAAATCAGGAAAACAGCTTCTATAGGTTACAGTGTCAAGTATTTAGTGTGGCCTCGCCTTATACTTGAGCAACAGCAGTAGCTGGCAGCTTCTACAGTTGACCCTTCTACAGTCTGAAGAAGCTTGATCAGGAATGGTCTTTTTTGGAAGGGTAGCAGTCTTGATATGCTAAAGCTCACAAAAATCGGAATGAAGATCAGTGGAAAAGAGTATTATGGAGTGATGAATCCAAGTTTGACGTTATATGTTATATATGGTCAAAATAGCATTGCTAAACAATAAATCTAATGGCCCAAGTACTGTAAGACTACTAACTAGAACTCACATTTAGTTAAGCTCCTTTGTGGTGTTTGTTTCATCCACCTCATTTATTACAGAATGTGGATCTTGCAATTGGTATACATTTTGTCCTAAATTATGTTTAGGCTCAACATATATAAACAGTATTAACTGTTTGTATACTGTTAACTTCTCCTGCCAGATTCCTGAAGGTTCTCCCATTCGACTGAACACCAAGTCCTTTGGAGTCTTCATTCCAGAGGTATTGCTTTTTCTATTCATCCCACAAATATGTACAGATTAAGCTCACCACCAACACTGGAGTATTCCAGCCTTAATAACATAATGTGTAGATGAAGTTTCCCTTTAATATGCACCTCTAACTGGTTTCTTGGTCAGATTGCTAAGCAGTACCCTGGCCTTATGATGAAGCTCCTGCTGAAGACTGATAAGGAGCCGAGCGTCACCTTTGAACCCGACAATGCGACAATACAGACAAGCGGCACAGTAACAGCCTACGCTATTCAGCCCAACGCTACACTGTCTCCTCTCTTTATCCTCAATGTGGTGAGTCATACAAGTGTGACCCTGGGGTTACAGAGCTCTTCTGAATTGAATTTTTTTTTTTTAATCACGTGTTTTTTGCTTTCAGAATGCTAGCATAAGCGCTCAGATTTACGTCACTGGTCTCAATGTGGCTGGAACTCTGACCCTTAATGAGTAAGGCTCTGAATATATACATGTACAGAACTGTAATGTGAACATTTGTTCATAATAAGCCTACTCTTCATTTTTACAGATTTGACATGACCTTGGGAACAAGTTATGTCGGACCATTCCAGGTAGAAGAACAAACATGCCAAGTACAAAATGCTTGCTGAATAAAATAGTCACACTGTTGGTATAAATAAACTGTCACATTTAACAGGTGAAATCACTCGAACAGACCTTAAGTATCATCTTGAAAGTTGTCGTGATACCCAAAGTTAATGGTGAGTCCATCATCTTTGAGCCTCTAAATTATGTTTTGTTTTGAAACATTTTAATCTATAAACTCTCCAATCTCTGCAGTTCGCCTTAAGCAGGGTTATCCTCTGCCTACCATTGGAGACATGGTGCTGACAAACACTCAGCTTCATATTCTGAAGGTATGAAACAGACACACAGGTAGATGCCGTTTAATGACTTCATTAGGTTCTGTGAAACAGGTCGTTGACCAAAAAGAACATAGTCTTTTTATGTTACTGTAATGTAAATATAAAGCAGATATTCATATTATCTTTGCAAAAGATACATAAATGCATCAGAGATAAAGAGGAAAACATGAGTGGAACGCTACCGTCTACACAGCACCGCTAATGCCATTGCATTTTTAATTTATGGAAATTCACAATAATTAAAAAACACAGTAGCATACTTTTATGACCCTGAGTATTAGAAAGCCATAACACAACACAAGATATCATGATGTGAACCAGTGTATATAGTTGTAGGTTAGAGCGGATATACAGGTAGTGAGGGTACAAACAAAAGAGTACTACTAACAATAGGATGGGCACATACATTTGCAAAAAACCATTTACAGCTTGGTACAAAATAAGTAGCAGAAAATCATCCAGACAAACATGAGTAGCTTACACAAAAAATGTCTCTAAACACATCAACCGATTTAGAACAGTCTCTAGTCTAGTCTATGAGCTATATCGTTAATGGCAGACTTCCACTTTTAAACTCGAACTTCCACCTCTGCTTCTGGATGCACAGCATTGATTGGCTGTTGAGGTGACCAACTCTTTACGTCCGCAATGTCTGGAGTTACAAGACTGATACTTGTTTCCATTTATAATTTATTAAAATTGCTAAGAAGTCAGTCGTTAATGCCAACAGATGTTGAGTGGATGGGCGTTAAACGTTGCATACCTGTATAAACAAACTTACCTGTATTAACTGACAGCTGACATTTGAACCATATCTAAACTTAACATAATTGCTTTTCTTCCAGGATTACATGCTGATCGGGACAGATGTTCAGTTCAAAGGATAAGCCTCACATGAGATCTGCTAACAATCAGTTACATAATTTTGCAGTAGTCTACTTTTGTACTACTTATTGGCATGACACAGCGTTATCTGATAGTATATAACTTTTTTGCATTACTGACATTTATATGATTTCAAATACGACTTATATATATACTGATTTCCATCTGCACCTTAAATAAGTCCGGTGAGAAGGTCTGAATGTGTAAATTAACATACAGCTGCCTGGTCATTCTGCTGCTGCTCAGGTGTCCTTGTCCTGTCATCATTTAAGGAGGTGAGCATAAGAGCACGACATCTCAGGCAATGAAGTACTGATTTTAATGAAATGCATCACTTTCAAAAACTTTGAAGTGACTAGAAATGTTAAGAGAAAATGTAAGAGGAACATGAGGAACATGCTACTCTTCCTAAGCAAAGTTTAAGACTCACCTTCACCAGAACATAGTTACCAGCTTTAATAGGAACAGCACTGGATCAAATCTTTTATGGGGAAAATGACCTTGATGTTTCTATCATTCTGCCCACAAAGCTCCTGAGGTGACTGTTTACTATCCTGTGAAAACAAAAATCCAAAATAATAATAAACATGTACATTTGCACATTTACTTTGTCTTCTCATTCTGGCAGTCTGATGGATGAGTCTGGGTTTTATGCATACCAGGAGAACGTTACCTGTTTGGTGGAGGAGGGATAATGCAATGGAGTTGTTTTTTTCAGGGGTTGGCCCTTTATTTGCAGTGAAGGAAAAGCTTAATGCTTCAGCATACCAAGACATTATGGACAACTGTATGATTCGAACTTTGTGGGAACAGTTTGGGGAAGGCCATTTTCTGTTCCAGGATAACTGTACCTCAGTACACAAAGCAAGGTCCATAAAGGCTGCTTGGGTGAGTTTGGTGTGGAAGAACTTGACTGACCCACAGAGAGCCCTGACCTCAACAAACACCTTTTGGTTGCAGCTGTTATGGCTGCAAAGGGAGAGCAACTCCATACTGTCAAAAAAGCTCCTGCAGGTGTAATGTGTAGGTGTCCCAATACTTCCGAATACAGTACTTACTCCCTCCACCACTATGAGCTGTGTGCTACCAATGAGTGCTGCATTTTATTTAAATGCTTCCTCTCGGAACACAGTTAAGAAGCTCCTCCAGCCACCTCTGCTTCACCTTGGCAGGTACATCATCCTGAAGTCATCAAACATGTGTGTTATGTAATGTTATGTATAGCATCCAAAGTTATGTGAATGTAATGATTCTTTATGTAAGTGATTACAATATTAGAGTGAAAGGATATATTTATTAGGAAAAACTGTACAATTGAAAGAAGTTATAATACCCTCTTGGGCCGCCTCTCACCTAAATACAAGATGAGATACAGTTGGGCATAGAGGTATGGCAGGACACGTAATGGGCAGCAAGACAACAAATTTCCTTTTGCTAAGCACCTGGAAATGGTCTGGGCAGAGACTGGGGTGTGCAGTGTAGGTGCCACCTGTGTCTGGATGGTGGACAAAGAAACAGTGGGAACTGCTCATGCTTAATGGCAGATCAAACCATCCTCTGTACTGATGGTTTCTCTGGAGCCTGTTCGCCGTGTGTGCATGCCCTCATGGAACCACTGCTCCCAACATCTCCTAACAGCTAGGTCAAAATGGCCTGGATGGTGCGTAATTAGTCAAAACAACCATCCTGCTTCTCACAGTCCAATGATGTGCCACTTCTCAAAGTCTGTCAGCTGGGCAAAATGTCTTCGAGTGCATCTTAGAGGCATGTCTAGCAGTCAACAATCTCTCACCAAAAGGTACACTACACAAAGTAGGCTCTAAGAGCCTTTTTTCAGCGGAAAAACACTTTCACTTCCCAATGGTGGGAAGATTTAGTGTCTAATAAGACAACACGTGTGATTTTTTTACATATCTACCTCAGACATAACAGCATGCCGAGTTTTACAGCAATGCGACATCTTTTTCTGAGTGTGACATTATTATTATTATTACATCAATATTGTCGACAGCTGAACCCAAAATTCATTTGAGTCGTCACTCCATAATGCTCTTCTCCACCGATCTTCAATCTTCATTCCAAACTTTGCAAGCTTTAGCATATCTCAGCCTTTTCACCCTGTTCCCCTTATGAAAAAGTGTTTCGTTTTTGTTTTGTTTTTGGCTGTTACTCTTCCAAAAACTTCTCTCCCACGGGCTCCACACATTGGTGGAACATCCAAGAAGTTGAATCTGTTCATCTGGACATAGATTTTGTTGGAGAAATGTTTCGTCACTCATCTAAGTGACTTCTTCAGTCTCAGCAGTTGGAAAACTTCCCCAATCTTATATACAGCACGTTGCATAACGACTAGTACC
>JAJAGP010002919.1:0-92559 GCA_025084515.1 Ancistrus triradiatus
CACTGCACTGGTTACCAGTCAAATTCCGCATTGATTACAAAATACTTCTTATAACTTATAAAGCTCTACATGGCCTGGCCCCACATTATCTGAGTGAACTCTTAGAGTTTTACAATCCAACTCGTCTACTTCGTTCGCAGGGTGCAGGACTTCTTTTAGTTCCTAGAATTAAAAAAGTCACAGCAGGGGGAAAGGCTTTAACAGTGAGTGAGGAGAATGAAGGCGTCTGGTCACGTTACAAACCAAACCTTGAGTCAGATGTACAGTGGTGCTTGAAAGTTTGTGAACCCTTTAGAATTTTCTACATTTCTGCATAAATATGACCTAAAACATCATCAGATTTTCAGACAAGTCCTAAATGTAGATAAAGAGAACCCAGTTAAACAAATGAGACAAAAATATAATCCAACATTACATATTAGTGAGTGGCAAATTATGTGAACCTCTAGGATTAGCATTTAAAGGTGAACTTATAATCAGGTGATTCCTGCGATTGCTCTTCACAACATGTTTGTGGAAGTGTATCATGGCTTGAACAAAAGGAGATTTCTGAGGACCTCAGAAAAAGTTGTTGATGCTCATCAGGCTGGGAAAGGTTACAAAACCATCTCTAAAGAGTTTGGACTCCACCAATCCACAGTCAGACAGATTTGTGTACAAATGGAGGAAATTCAAGACCATTGTTACCCTCCCCAGGAGTGGTTCACCAAACAAATATCACTCCAAGAGCAAGACGTGTAATAGTTGGTGAGGTCACAAAGGACCCCAGGGTAATTTCTAAGCAACTGGTGGCCCCTCTCACATTGACTAATGTTCATATTCATGAGAATATTCACATACTTTTGCCACTCACAATATGTAATATTGGATCATTTACCTCAATAAATAATGACCAAGTATAACATTTTTGTCTCATTTGTTTAACTGAGTTCTCTTTATCTACTTTTAGCGCTTGTGTGAAAATCTGATGATGTTTCAGGTCATATTTCTGCAGAAATATAGAAAATTATATAGGGTTCACGGGCAGCACGGTGGCTCGGTGGGTAGCATCGCTGCCTCACATTAAGAAGGTCCTGTGTTCAGTCCCAGGGTGGAGCGCCCCTTTCTGTGTGGAGTCTGCATGTCCTCCCCTTGTCCACGTGGGTACTCTGGTTTCCTCCCACAGTCCAAAGACATGCAAGTTAGGTTAATTGACTACACTAAATTGGCATTGATTTGAGTGTATGAGTGACTTGTCTTGAAATAACCTTGTGTATGGATGTAACCTTTTGTGTGTCGCTGAACATGGCCACTGATGCTGATCGCGACATTAAATAAATGAATAAATGTAAACTATAGGGTTCACAAACTTTCAAGCACTATTGTAAATGATGATGATTGTGCAAGCAGGCAAGAAGGGGCACTAGTATATTAGGCTATTATAGCAGCCAGCAAAGTGACGTTAATACAGGAGTGATATGATCTAATGAGAACTCGAGCAGCTACGTTCTGGATTAACTGGAGCTCATTTAAGCACTAATTGGCACATCCAGAAACAAGGTAATAAAGTCCTAGTCTGTCCAAGTCCTAGAGCTAATGAAACCCTGATGTAATTTGTTTACTTCTAGCAACCTGTGGCCCAAATAAATGACTTTTGTTTTGTCAAAGTCACTCAGCAGTGTTAAATGTTCTGTAACACATTCCTCTAGCTTACTAAAATGGTGTGTGATCATCTGGCTTGGCTGATATTATTAAACCAAGTGTCATTAGCATAACAATGAAAACTAACACAATGTATATGAATAACTGTGCCCAATGGCAGCATATACAGTGAAAACGGCCCTAAAACTGACCCTTGTGGAATACTAAACAACATTTGTGTGAGGATAGAATTGATCATTTACATTAATAAACTGGTAATAGTCACTAAGATGGGATTTAAACCATACATACCCTTTAGCCAAACAAGATTTTCCATCCTATCCAGAAGAATATTGTGACCTATGTTGTTGAAAGCAGCACTAAGATAAAGTAATACAAGCAGTGAGACTAATGGATCACGTCATTATACTAATGGATAATGGATCATTTACTATTTTAACCAGAGCTGTTTCTGTAATATGATCGGGCTTAATTCCTGACCGAAATATATTGTATATTTGATTCCTTTGTAGGTACGAGTTTACCTCCTGACCAAATCTGAAATCTTGGAGATAAAAGTCAAGTCAAGTCAAGTCAAATTCATTTATATAGCGCTTTTTACAACACCGCATTGTCTCAAAGCAGCTTTACAAATATACTGCTCAAAAAAATAAAGGGAACACTTAAACAACACAATATAACTCCAAGTGTTCCCTTTATTTTTTTTGAGCAGTATATATCTTCGATCAAAGCCCTGTTGAAGCAACCTGAGCACAGTGGCACGGAAAAAACTCTCCAAACCTTACAGGAAAGAAAACTTGGGAGGACCAAGACTCAAATAGGTACCCATTCTCCTTGGGCAGCCTGGACGTTAAATACAATAATTAAAGAATATATGTAAAGCTAATACCCTATTTAAATTTAGAATAGAATAATATATAGACTAAGATGATTTGAACTAATAAAAATTAAGAATAAAATTTATAGCATATACAGTTATGATTGAATGAGTTTGAACAGGTAGTTCAAGTCTAAGAGTAACTGTAGTTTTTTTGTGTCCCGGAGGATATTACCCTCTGATGGGTACTGGCTAAGCTAGAAAACAGGAAGGTTGAATATGAGTCTGTAATTTGATAATATATGAAGAACAATATTTGGTTTCTTTAAGTGTAGCTTAATAACTGCTAATTTAGAATATTTTGGGTTGTATACAAAACAAATTTTGTTCCTTTTAACAAATGCTGAATTACTGTTGGTAGTAGTTCCTTGAGGAGGCAGTCAGGAACTGTATGTAGAATACAGGATGAGGAAGAAATTTACAGGAAGAAATTAATGAAACTATTTCACCCTGCTGGACTGGAGTCAAAGATAAAAAAAAAACTGCTGATCTGAACTCATTTACCTTTATGTAACTATTTGCCAAAATATTTAAGGGAGCTCGTGTATTCAGAATGGCCATTTCCTGTTCCATCAAGGAGAATATCAATTGTAAAGTCATTACTAAATAGTTTTTGGTATCTTTGCTACAGTAACTGTCTGGTTGCTAGTCAGCTTTACTAGTATGTTAATTAAAAATCTAGGTGTGTTTAAATTAATGTCTAATGGAGTAGATAGATATGCTGATTGAGCCTCAGAAAGAACCTTACTTTAGATGTCAAAACTCCCTTTCCAAGAAGTTTGGAAGACTAACAGTTTGGTTTGACTCCATTTACTTTCTAATTTGTTTTAAAGTATGTGGATGGTCACACAACTAAGGTGCTAATGTCCTTGGTACTAAGGTACTAAGGTCCTTCTTGGCTGTGTTACCTTCCGGTTCTCCTCTTTCTAGCTACGCTGCTATAGCTAATGCTGCTGGGGTCTCATGCTACACGTGGCATCAGTGATTGTTAATAGACACTGTGCTCTTAATCAATAACTAATTGCATTTACTGTTTTCTCTCCAAGCTGTGTTCTGGTACCAGTTCCTGCCTCACACATGATGTTCATCCACTTCAGCTTCACTCAAGCTGCCCGTCACCAGCTCCAGTCCCACCATACCCGGGTCCAACCAGAGGACAGTAACCCTCACCCTCCTCCAGTTATCTGGGGACGAAGTGCCGCCAACGACTTTCCTGCTTACACTCAAGATCTTAAAGAGACTCTGTGTATCGGACTACTTCATGCCGATGTGCATATTTTACATTTTATTTGAAATATCACTCCATGACTTTAGTTTAATTTTTAGATTTATCATCTACGCCGCCCATGGAGGTTGGGTCCCTTTTTGAGTCTTGGTCCTCCCAAGGTTTCTTCCTCATAACACTTAGGGAGTTTTTCCTTGCCACTGTCGCCCTAGGCTTGCTCAATTTGGGATTGGATGTAGATATTAGTAGATAATCTAAAATTGTAAAGCTGCTTTGAGACAATGCTCCATTGTAAAAAGCGCTATATAAATAATCTGAACTTGACTTGACTTGCTAGCTTGTGTTGCAGGCCTGCAGTACAGGAATTGACGTTTATTAACAAGTGAAATGAAGTTGACCAGACAACACCTGAAATATCTTGGGTTCATATTGTCTGCAATGAAATAAAAATCAAAGTAAAAGTAAAGAACACTGCATTTTGTTTGCATTTTCAATAAAATCTCAACTTTTTCAGATTTGGGGTTATATTTTGAGTGATTCCCATTGAGTCTAGTGTAGATATGCAGGCTCTTCTCAGAGGGTCTTGTGCTACTGAAATGAATTATTGTATTTGCTGTTAAAACAGATAAATCTGATAAAAATCTAAATCTTCATATAAGAATTCAGAATAAAGCCAAACTCATCTCACTATGTATGATAACATTTGGACCTGCATGTTACACAAAACTCTCTTCACCACAAACATAACATCAACTGAGGGCTTATCATTTGAAGGAATGTGGTCCATCCTTCCAGAGAATTCTTCCTTGTAGAATTAATGGTCTCATGGTGGTCCAGCACTTTAACAAGGTTTTTCCTTTTATTTGTAATCTATGTATATAGTATATCGACCATTCTAGCTTGTAAGTCAGAGTTGAAAACATTTTGAACTATGTATAGCTGTTCCCTGAAACTTTCTGCATGTATAATGTACCATATACAAACATCAAGGAAAAGTACAGTCGTGTTTATATTTTTATAACTGTTTTGAAATGTTTTCCTTGCCAAAATCATTACCAATTATTTCAGTCCTTACTGTTTCAGTATTGATAAGTTAAACTCATTTTGAGCATAACTCGAGAGTTAGCCAGTACATGTCTATCAAGACTGATTTTGAACATGCACATATAAAATCATTACATTACATTTACCTAATTGCATAGTTTCTGTTTTTGGTAGTGACATTTAATGTTACATACTGATTTTCAGGCTTTGTAACACAAAACAGAGTGTTTTGTTATTTCTCTCCACTTGCCCATGTGGAACATGGGTGCGTCTCACTTCCTGGTCTAAAAAGCATGACTGTTGCTAAAACAGCTTCGGTACTGATATGGAAATGTGTGGCAACTAAAAACGTCTGATAAATTATAAAAAAAAACCCTCCACTTTCAAAGAAATCAAAAAGACCACTTTAAATGATCATGGATCTAAATATAAAATGAATATAATGCATGTCTTCGGACTGTGGGAGGAAACCCAGACTGCTCCACCTGGGATCGAACCCAGTACCTTCTTGCTTTGAGGTGACAGTACTACTCACTGAGCCATTTATTCTATTACTTATTATCTCAATGAATTAAAAAATACACAATTACATTCATCGTCTTTTCCACTTATCCTAGTCAGGGTCGTGGGAGAGCTGGTGACACAGGGCACAAGGCAGGAAAAATCCTAGACAGGGCACCAATCCATTGTAGGCCACATACACTCACACACTAAGGGGCACTTTGGACACACCAATTAACCTAGCACATATGACTTTGGAATGTGGGAGGAAACCACGCGAACGCGGGAAGAACATGCAGATTCCACATAGGCAGAGCTCAGGGTCGGGATCAATCCGGGACTCTCGGAGCTGTGAGGCAACAGCGCTAACCATTGCACCACCGAGTCAATATATCACCGAGTCACAATAACAATCTTTGTAAATGATTGAAGTCTGAATACTTATAGTTTTTAGTGTGTAATTGTTGCAGCTTGAACTCATTTGGTAGAATGGTTCATAGAGCGATCACTCCACAGGGTTCAGTGTGAGCGACTTTTTCCCCACTGACTGCCTGACTGAAATAACAATGTTGCTTAAATGCACTACCTGTTTGTGGTGGAATAGTGGAAATACTAATAATACTAATATTTGGCATCGATATGACGCCCATGGTGCGTCAGGTCACGCAGCGCATTTCTGTCTTGGTTTAGACCCAGGAGTGTTTGGATTGGATGAAGCTATTGGTCAGAGAACGGGACGCTCGGTAGCCTTAGATGATTTCACATTCGACGAGCCTCCACCCCTTGTTTTGGAGTCAGTAGGCTTACGATTCTTACAGCATTGACGAAATCCACTGGCTCGATGTCCTGTCACTCTGATTCGAGGAACCAGCAGCTGGCTGGCCTTCGTTCTAAATTATACCGAATCACTCAGAGCAAGGCATAAAGTGAAAATGTGGCGGATCATATTTACTGAAGGTGGATGAATGAAACGGGTCGACAAATAAAACGGCTTTTATTTAAGGAAAGGAGACTTTGATCAACAATAAAATGCGCCAAAGGTAAGTTTAATTATTGTGTACTGTTTTGCTTTTGATACTGGTGCGTAAGAACAGCCACAACACTGCTTTAGAGCACCGCTCAGTTTACAGTCCCACCCCTCCAGTGTTGCATGTTTCTAAGGGGATCTGTTTGATCTTATACCGTCTCGTCTGTTCTGTCATGTAACAATTCTTTAATGGGAAACGCTGCCTTTTAAATACAATATCAGTGTATATTGTACTTACCCTTCTTGCCCCGTGCATGTTCAGGAGTTGAACGACAGCTCAATAGTCAACTTTTTGTATCGGCGGTAAGGTGGTTTTGTGAGAATTAAATGTTTAGTGGACATTACAAGTTACGCGTGCTTCCTGACGTTGGGACCTAACTGGCTGGATATAACATTCTCAGCACGTCCTCATGCCGCGTTTCGGTGAGGGCTGTGCTACCTTTTAACGCGGGTCCGCAGCTTCAGTAATTTATGACTACGCACAGAATTCAACTTTGTATTTGCCGGAACCAAACAATCAGATATTTTGTGAATGAGCAATACATGTGCATTGTTCTCACAATGGCAGAGATAAACTAACTGTAACGTGCCATAGAGTAGTTTTTTTATGTGCAGAATTAACAGAGATGGTCAGTTAATCTGAATAAATTCAGATCTCAGGAGATGTTTTTACTATGTTTAAATGAGTGCACTTATTAATTTACTGTGGTGCTTGAAAGTTTGTGAACCCTTTAGAATGTTCTACATTTCTGCATAAATATGACCTAAACACCATCAGATTTTCACTCAAGACCTGAAAGTTAATAAAGAGAACAAAGTTAAACAAATGATAAAAAATATTATACTTGGTCATTTATTTATTGAGGAAAATGATCCAATATTACATATTAGTGAGTGGCAAAAGTATGTGAACCTCTAGGATTAGCAGATGAAATTCGAGTCGGGTGTTTTCAATCAATGGGATGACAATCAGGTGTGAGTGGGCACCCTGTTTTATTTAAAGAACAGGGATCTATCAAAGTCTGCTCTTTACAACACGTTTGTGGAAGTGTATCATGCCATGAACAAAGGAGATTTCTGAGGACCTCAGAAAGAGTTGTTGATGCTCATCAGGCTGGAAAAGGTTACAAAACCATCTCTAAAGAGTTTGGACTCCACCAATCCACAGTCAGACAGATTGTGTACAAATGGAGGCAATTCAAGACCCTTGTTACCCTCCCCAGGAGTGGTCGACCAACAAAGATCATTCCAAGAGCAAGGTGTGTAATAGTTGGCGAGGTCTCAAAGGACCCAGGGTAACTTTTAAGCAACTGAAGGCCTCTGTCACATTGGCTAATGATAATGTTCATGAGTCCACCATCAGAAGAACACTGAACAACAACGGCCACTGCTCTCCTAAAAGAACATTGCTGCTCGTCTGCAGTTTGCTAAAGATCACATGGACAAGCCAGAAGGCTATTGGAAGAATGTTTTGTGGACGGATGAGACCAACATAGAACTTTTTGGTTTAAAAGAAAAGCGTTATGTTTGAAGAAAGGAAAACACTGCAGCCCAGCATAAGAGCCTTATCCCATCTGTGAAATATGGTGGTGGTAGTGTCATGGTTTGGGCCTGTTTTGTTGCATCTGGGCCAGGACAGCTTGCCATCGTTGATGGAAAAATGAATTCTGAATTATATCAGAGAATTCTAAAGGAAAATATCAGGGCATCTGTCCATGAACTGAATCTAAAGAGAAGGTGGGTCATGCAGCAAGACAAGCAAGACAGCAAGACCCTATGCACACAAAACATTCTACCAAAGAATGGTTAAAGACTAATAGTTAATATTTTGGAATGGCCAAGTCAAAGTCCTGACCTTAATCCAATCGAAATGTTGTGGAACAACCTGAAGCGAGCAGTTAATATGATGAAACCCACCAACATCCCAGAGTTGAAGCTGTTCCAAGCCGGTGTGCAGGACTGATCAACAGTTACAGGAAACGTTTAGTTGCAGTTATTGATGCACAGGGGGGTCACACCAGATACTGAAAGCAAAGGTTCACATATTTTTGCCACTCACTAATATGTAATATTGGATCATGTTCCTCAATAAATAAATGACCAAGTATAACATTTTTGACTCATTTGTTGAACTGGGTTCTCTTTATCTACTTTTAGGACTGTGATGATGTTTAAGGTCATATTTCTGCAGAAATGTAGAAAATTCTAAAGGGTTCACAAACATTCAAGCACCACTGTAGATCACCACTACTTGTTTTTCTACTATCTTCCAGAAAGGCCACCTGAGTTCACTGTGGTTTGCCAGCCTTGCTCTGTGGTCTATCCATGCCTCCGTCTCCACTTGATGGCAGAATTGTGGTGGCGCTGCCAAGGCCTATCCGACCTCAGGAACTCCAGTATCACCTGGACAGCATCTACCTGGAAGCCACAGTGAGCGGCGTTGCAAGTACTACGGAATTTAACAGAAGCACCACTGAGGTGAAGATCCAGGTGACCAACCTCACGTATATGCCCTCATCCAGTGGCTCCACGCGTTCCCTGACGTGTGGATGCAGCAGTGCAAGCTGTTGCACTGTACGCACTTACGAGAAAGACAGCCAGAGCAAGACCCAGACTCAATCTTTGAGCCAAGTCAGTACAAGCAGTCCCAACTTGAATACTGGTATTACCTATGGTGAGCATGGTGGTGTCTCCACACCTATTGTGGGCCGAATTGAGACCTACAGTGCGCCCAGTCTCACTTCCAGTTTGCCAAGAAGTGGCATGCGCTTCATCCACCCAAATGAGCTGGCTCAGAAGATGACGCACTGCCCCCTGGGCCACCCAGTGGGACCACTTCCGGTGATAATCGACTGTAGGCCCTTTATGGACTACAACAAAAGCCACATCAGAGGGGCAGTGCACATAAATTGTTCAGACAAGATCAGCCGCCGGCGCCTACAGCAGGGAAAGATCACTGTGCTTGACCTCATCTCCCCTCTCCAGAGCAAAGATTCCTTAAGGGGAATTTTTTCCAAAGAGATTGTAATTTATGATGAAAGCACACTAGACCCAGGCTGGCTGTCATTGTCCCAACCCCTGAATGTAGTTCTGGAGTCTCTGCGAAAGGAGGGGAAGGACCCTGTTGTTCTCAAAGGTAGAATATATTTAATTTTTACATTTATTTATTTTTTCACCCAGTTTCATCCAGACCGTTAATAATAACTTTTTTTCTTAAATACATTCTGGACTACTACACTGAGTTCAAATCCCATGCTGTTAGTCTTTAAGCAAGGCCCTTAACCCTCACCTGCTCAGCTCAAATTCTGAGTTATTTTCTGAGCATTTGCTGTATTCTGTAAATATAATATAATTGTAACACTGTGGTGGACCTAAATGTTGGAGAATAAACTGTTGGAGAGTGGTAACTGACCTAATCACTATACATGAGTTCACAGACACAGACAACTGGTTAGTGTGATTCTAATTATCTGGGGAGAGTCTCCCAACCAGCAGAACCAATTTTGAACCAGCCACTGTTACAACTCATGGGTTGGGTTGCTTAAATATTTGTGTTTGTGTCTCTTTCTGCATGTGATCACATCACATGACCGGAGCTTGTCAGCTTGTCATGTGTGCTTTGTCCGTGTTCTGAAACCTGGGTGGTTGTTAGTGCTTTGTGCTTCATACTTCATGCTCTCGCTTCTGTTCGTTTAAAAAGTTGCTTTGAAAACCCACTTTGATAAATGCATTTGCGCTCATATGAAACTTGTTTTTATTCTTTGAGACTACTTTTTCAGTGCTGGTTTGTTTTAGTGCTCGCTTTAATCCTCACAATGGATGCTCATCTGTGTTGCTCGTTTTTTCTTTTGCGGAAAACCTTTAGGAAGTTGGCTTAATGTTCTGTGCTATACAGTAGTCTTCTGCTGAGAAGGTTGAGAAGGTCAGTGCTGTGAGTTGGACTACTGAATGCTCACTGCAGCAACAAGCTATTGAACCAAAATTCAAGGCTTTTATCTTTACTGGTTTTGCGTGTCTAAGTATGGATGGTGTGAGACAGACTGTTCAGATTTTGCGATGTACTGGTGCAGGTAATTAATTCTGGCAAAAATGCTGAACCAATAATGTGGCTGGAATAGAGTTACAGCCACATCAGGTTAGGTTGCGGCACCAAGCACAGAGTCTAGTAGCAGCATATATGCTAATGTTTGGGCTACTGCAGGAGGTGGGGGAGGGGTGTGGTGGTGGGAGAGGGGGGGGGGGGAATGATGGGGGTAGAAGGAAGAGCCGGTGATGGGGGAGGGGTAGAGAGAGGAGGGGGGGAAGAAGGGGAAGCATGGGGAGGGAGGGGGGAAGGGATGGGGGAGGGTAATGAGGGGTAGGTAGGTGGGGGGGTGTAGGAGGGGAGAGGGAAGAGAGAGGGGTGGGTAGGAAGGAGGGACGGAGGAAAGTGGGAAGGTGAAGGGTGTAGGGAAAATGGGGGGAGGGAATGGGAAAGGATGGTGTTGAGACAGACTGTGTTCAGAATTTTTTGCGATGTACTGGTGCAGGTAATTAATTCTGGCAAAAATGCTGAACCAATAATGTGGCTGGAATAGAGTTACAGCCACATCAGGTTAGGTTGCGGCACCAAGCACAGAGTCTAGTAGCAGCATATATGCTAATGTTTGGGCTACTGCATTCATGCACAGGGGTAGGAGCAAGATTATTGTGTCACGGACTGTGAAATGAGCCATTTAAGGCCGTGTAATAGACAATCTGCTGTAAAATTCAATATTAAATGAGATCTGGAGTTTTGTGCTTATTTAGCATTCAAGCGCCTTACTTTCAATGGTTAATTTGCACTATGAGGGAGTCCTAGCAAACAGGTGGTGTTATCCCGAATTCAGCACAGCCAGATGGATCCCCTGTCGTGCACCAATGTCTTGCTCATAATCCACCTTTACTTTACTTATATTGACTAGAAGAATTTACATCTGGCAGCAGAGGTACCGAATTCATCACAACGGCGGCTTACATCTGTTTTTGAGCAAAAGACGTTGGAAGTGTATGCGACAGGGAATGCATCTGGCAGTATGAGTGCAGAATTTGGCATAACATAACTGGAGTGATGTGAAACGTATCTAGCAATATATGTAATATAGTGTGTATTGTAGCTTTTTTGTTTATCGGTTACTGTTAAAGACAGCTTGACAACAAACTCCAGCTGCAAACAAAACACAGTCCATAATATGAAGATTATGAAAAATGTCACTGTCAAATGCACTGTCAAGGACAAGTATGGCTTGGATGTTCTTCTTGAACATTAATCTGTAGTTGTGGCAAATGTGAGACTTTCTGCAGTTTATTTGCTACAGTTTCACTTGAATGCTTCAGTGTAAGTAAATAAAAACAACAACCTTTTTCTTTACATCTAAATCTCCTTCAGTGTTATTTCCAATGATGTCATTAGTAAACAACAATTAATAATTAATTAATATACAATGCAAGCCATTTAAAAACTCATTTTTGAAAGTTGCAAAATATCGTCTAATTATTGTTATCAATGAAATCCTTGAAAATATTGAGATTCTTTTGGTTAATATCATACATCCCTATAATATACTACTAGACTTAAAATATGATGGAAAGCACAAAAAATATTATATTTGCAAAACAGTATATGATGGGAAATTTTAAACTGATTTGTGTGATTAACAACCCAAAATCCATAAAATAAACCCAAAAGCCTTGATCAGTTGAGTAGACCTGAGCAGTTAATGGCAAAGCAATAGGCCTCTGACACCAAATGTTCAAAATGCACAAAACTGTTAGAGTTACCAATACATTTCGGCACTGTACAACTTAAATGCTGCCCTGAGTTGTGTTTTGTCATAAAACAATTCATAAAAATGCATCAATTGTGGCATTTTGTTGGTAGAATGTTCAACAACTGACTAATTGTGGTATGTCATTTTAATTTACAAATAGGCCATATTATTCTGACAGTCCTGACAGCCCTGTTCTGTTCAGATAAGCATCTTAAGAATTTGAGCTGTATACAGTTTAATAATTTTGGTTTTGCAAGCTTGGCTGTGCCACGTAACATGGGCCATATGGCTTACTAATTTTCAGTGTGTTGATTTGGCACCTATCAAGTGAACAGATGTCCTTTCAAGACTTACATAAACAGATTTTCTGCAGTCCATGTTTGTCAAGGCAGTTAGTGAAATAGTCACAGTCCTTCATAGTCTTCTATCTGTTCTCATCAATACAAATACCGACAGAATGCTCATAAAAGTGTTCATATGCATCCCTGAAAAGTGTTATACAGCTCTTTGTAAGCAGTGAGCTCTGTTTTAGCTTGCTTATCTTATAGCAGTCTTTTCAGCATTTTGCTTGGGTAAGAAACACTGCGCTGAGGCAAGCACATCTGTCAATTTGCCACTCACTGAGCAACACGCTGCACAGGGTCTTCATCTGTTCACTCACACAGACTCTATGTTCTTTGCTTTCCATCTGCATGTTGCTCTCTTTCCATTAAAAGATGTTTTTTTGAGACTCAGTAATTATTTGCTGTTGAGGATTGCTCTGAATGTACTCATTGGACTTGAATCATATCTCATATGCACTGTAGTCAAAGGAAGTCACAAAGCCATAAAACATACCATAATTATGCAGTTTATAATGCGAACATGGTCTTTTCAGACAACCAGGATTCCTATTCACTAGGCCTTTTACATAATCACAATCATTTGAGCTCACCATTACTAATTGAGGTGATTGTGATACATTTATGCAGTTATTACATTTTACAGTCATATGTTTACACCCCAACAAAGAATAGAAAAATGAAGGACATTTTCACGACGCAATATTAATTAACTAGTTCCCTGGTATTAAACGCTCCACGGAATTAAAGGCAGCAGTCAAACACTTGTGGAAACTCTGGAACACAGTATATACTCGAGAAAATGAAGATTTTGATATTTAAAATTCTATTTTAAGTTTATGTCACATATTTCTATGAGATTATTGGATGGTTGCAAAATAGAAATCCGATTACTGCCTGAGTCATGTATACCCGGAGGTTTCCCATTGTCTAATTACTCAAGTGCATGTATACTCATTGACAGGTTTACTGACAAAATCTGATTTTCTGCAGTTGTCGGATTATTAAGAGCATGTAAACGGACTCACTGTTTACTTCCTGATTATACACACCTGGACATGGTTCTCTTCATTTTCTCCACTATACATACAACACTTTTCTCACTCTTTCCTCTAGAAGTATTATTATTCTCTGTCTCACCCTGCTGGAAGGTCTCTGGTCTTTGTTTTCCATTCTAGGTTTGTTTAGGTTTCCTTTTACTTTTGATCTTGCATCTCTTTGTTTTGGTTTGCGTTCTCAGGTTTTGTCCTTGTATTGGTTTCTGTTCTGTTTGTTTTTTGCTTCATGCATGCATTTGTTTGTTTAATAAAGCCCCTTTTTATTTATGGCTTCTGCATCTGTCTCCAATTTGTTGCCAAACATTACAGCACTCCTGGTAAAGATATTGCTATATGAAATTTACCTTTTGGTGAATTAGCTTAGGGTGGCACAGTGCCTCACGGGCAGAAGGTCCTGGATTCGAACCCAGGTGGAGCGATGTAGGTCCTTTCTGTGTGGAGTTTGCATGCGGTCTTGTTGTCCATGTAGGTTTAGTCTGGGTGCTCCCACAATCCTCCCACAATCCAAAGACATGCTTTAGGTTAATTGATTATGCTAAAGTGGTGCTAGTGTGTGAGTATGTATGAGAGTGTGCAAGTGTATATGCCCTACGATGGATTGGCACCCTGTTTACGGTTATTCCTGTCTTGTGCCCTATGCTGCTAGCTAGGCACTGGCTCTCCCACAACCCTGTCAAGGATTAAGTGGGATAAGAAAGTGCATGAATGAATGAACAAATTACCATAATCTCACACTGAAAATATGCCAAAAAATGTTAACTTTAATTTGAAGTAAATTTAGTCTGAAAAAAATCCCTCAGCAAGAAATATTTTTAACAAAATCATGTGACACATTTATTGGTACTCCTACATTTAATAGTTTGTATAACCTCCCTTTGCCATTTAAACAGCACTTATAACATTTTGTATGGTTGGATAAAACAGAGAAGGGAATTTGACACCATTCCTCTTTACAGAATCCATATTGTCCACGGTCCTAGGGCCTCTCGTGCATTCTTCTCTTTAGTTCACTTCACATGATTGCTATGGGGATTACATCAGAGGACTGAGATGGTTATAGCAGAAGCTTGACTTTGTATTCAGTAACCATTTTTGTGTTGATATGGACATATGTTTTGGATCAGTGTTGGAGCGGATCCAGTCTTGGAGAGCAGTATACCATATACAACCCCAAATCTGAAAAAGTGGGACGGTATGGAAAATGCAAATTAAAAATATGCAGTGTTCCTTACAGTTCCTTTGCCTTTTGCAGACAGTATGAACCCAAGATATTTCATGTTTTTCTGGTCGATTCATATAATTTTTTTTAATAAGCATCCTTTCCTCAATTTCAGGCCTACAACACATTAAAAGAGTCAGGGACAATTTATGGCTAGAAATGTGGTTAAAAAAAATGAAATAATTATGTGATTTCAAACAGGTAATGTTGACAGGTGAGTATAATCATGATTTGATACAAAAGCATTATCCACGAAAGGCTGAGTCTTTGAGGAATAAAGATGGGCAGATGTTGCAGGCCTGAAACACAGGAATGAATGTTTGCTAACAAATTAAATGAAGTTGACCAGTAAAATTAAAGTCAAAGGAAATGTAAGGAACACTGCAGTTTTTTTAATTTTAATTTTCCATACTCTAAACCAGCTGCTAGATTGCTCAGCCAGGGTATTTCTAGTGCCGGTCCCAAGCCCGAATAAATGGTGAGGGTTGCGTCAGGAAGGGCATCCGGTGTAAAACATGTGCCAAATAAGGTATGCGAGTTCATAATAATTTCCCCACACCGGATCGGTCGCGGCCTAGGTTAACAACGACCGCCACTGGTACTGGTAGCAAACAGGGTACCAGCGGAAATTGGACTACTGTTTGCCGAAGACGAAGAGGAGGGAAGCGTGTGAGACAGAGAGAAATCAGGAGGGGTCAGAATATAGCACTGAGGGTAGCAACCCTAAATGTAGGGACGATGACAGGGAAAGGTAGAGAGCTGGCTATATGATGCAGAGGAGAAAGGTCGATGTTTTGTGTGTGCAGGAGACAAAGTGGAAGGGTAGCAAGGCTCGATGCATTGGTGCAGGGTTTAAACTGTTCTACCATGGTGTGGATAGGAAGAGAAATAGAGTTGGTGTGGTCCTGAAGGAGGACTATGTAAAGAATGTTGTTGAGGTGAAAAGGTGTCAGATAGGATAATATGTTTAAAGCTGGAAATTGAGGGTGTAACAGTGAATGTTGTTAGCG
Organism: Ancistrus triradiatus; assembly: GCA_025084515.1. Classification (NCBI taxonomy): domain Eukaryota; kingdom Metazoa; phylum Chordata; class Actinopteri; order Siluriformes; family Loricariidae; genus Ancistrus; species Ancistrus triradiatus. The sequence goes on from JAJAGP010002919.1 coordinate 15,733, forward strand.
GCTATGCACCACAAATTGGCTGTGAACTAGAGGAGAAAGAGAGATTCTGGGGGGAGTTAGATGAAGTGGTTGAGAGCATTCCCAGGGAGGAGAGACTGGTGATTAGTGCAGATTTCAATGGTCATGTTGGTGAAGGTAATAAAGGAGATGAGGAAGTGATGGGCAGGTTTGGTGTTAAGGATTGGAACCTAGAAGGACAGATGGTGGTGGATTTTGCAAAGAGGATGGAAATGGCTGTGATTAACACATATTTCCAAAAGAAGGAGGAGCATAGGGTGACCTATAAGAGTGGAAGGAGGAGCACACAGGTAGACTACATCCTATGTAGAAGAGGTTGCTTAAAAGAGATTGGTGATTGTAAGGTAGTGGCAGGGGAGAGTGTAGCTAGGCAGCATCGGATGGTGGTGTGCAGGATGACTCTGGTGGTTAGGAAGAGGAAGAGGACAAAGTCAGAGCAGAGGACCAAATGGTGGAAGATGAGAAAGGAAGAATGTTGTAAGGAGTTCAGACAGGAGCTGAGAAAGGCTTTGGGTGATAGGAAAGAGCTCCCAGATGACTGGGTAGTAGCAGCAACAGTGATTAGACAGACAGGTAGAAAGGTACTGGGTGTGTCTTCTGGACAGGCAAAGGATGAAAAGGAAACCTGGTGGTGGAACGAGGAAGTGCAGGAGGTTATTCAGAGAAAGAGGTCAGCAAAGAAGAAATGGGACAGGGACAGGACTAAAGAGAGTAGGCAGGAGTACAAGGAGATGCACAGGGCAAAGAGGGAGGTAGCAAAGGCCAAGCAGAAGGCCTACGATGGGTTATATGACAGGTTAGACAGTAGGGAAGGAGAGAAGGAGTTGTATCTGCTGGCGAGACAGAGAGATAGAGCTGGAAAGGATGTGCAGCATGTCAGAGTGATCAAGGATAGAAATGGAAATGTACTGTCGGGTGAGGAGAGAGTGAGGGAAAGATTGAAGGAGTATTTTGAGGAGTTGATGAATGTCAAAAATGAAAGGGAAAGAAGGTTGGATGGCGTAGAAATTGTGGAACGGGATGTAGCAAAGATTAGCAAGGACGAAGTGAGGAAAGTTTTGAAAAGGATGAAGAACGGAAAGACAGTGGGTCCTGATGACATACCGGTTGAGGTATGGAAAAGTCTAGGAGAGCTGGGAGTGGTGTTTTTGACTAGATTATTCAGTGGAATTCTGGTGAATGAGAGTATGCCGGAGGAACGGAGGAAAAGTTTACTTGTACCGATTTTTAAGCAGAAGGGTGATGTACAGAGTTGTGACACTTACAGGGGCATAAAGTTGATGAGCCACACAATGAAGATTTGGGAGAGAGTTGTGGAAGCTAGGCTCAGACAGGAGGTGACAGTGTGTGGTTTCAACAGTATGGTTTCATGCCAAGGAAGAGCACCATGGATGCGATTTTTGCTTTGAGACTGCTGATGGAAAAGTATAGAGATTAGTGCAGTTCATGTATGAGAACAGCGTGACAGCGGTGAGATGTGCTGTAGGAGTGACAGATAGCTTCAAGGTAGAGGTGGGACTGCATCAAGGATCGGCCCTGAGTCTCTTCTTATTTGCTCTGGTGATGGACAGACTAACAGATGAGGTCAGACAGGAATCGCTTTGGACTATGATGTTTGCAGACGACATTGTGATCTGTAGTGAGAATAGGGAACAGGTAGAAGAGAACTTGGAGAGGTGGAGGTATCTGGATAGGAGATGAATGAAAGTCAACTGTAGTAAGACAGAATACCAGTGTGTAAATGAAAGGAAGGCAGGTGGAACAGTCAGGCTACAGGGATCAGTGGTCACAAAGGTCCAGGAGTTCAGGTACTTGGGATCAACTGTCCAAGGAAATGGGGAGTGTGGAAAGGAGGTAAAAAAGAGAGTACAGGCAGGATGGAGTAGGTGGAGAAGAGTGTCAGGAGTGCTGTGTGACAAAAGGGTCGCAGCAAAAGTGAAAGGAAAGATTTAAAAGAGAGTAGTGAGACCAGCCTTGTTGTATGGCTTAGAGATGGTGGCACTGACAATGAGACAGGAAGCAGAACTGGAGATGACAGAATTTAAGATGTTGAGGTTCTCTTAAGGAGTGTCTAGGGTGGACAGGATTAGAAATGAGATCATCAGAGGGACAGCACAGTTGGAAAATTGGGAGACAAAATTCGAGAGGGAAGACTGAGATGGTTTGGACATGTGCAGAGGAGGGATAGTGGATATATTGGTAGGAGGATGTTGGAGATGGAGCTGCCAGGCAAGAGACGGAGAGGAAGACCAAAGAAGAGTTATTTGGTTGTGGTGAATGAAGATATGCAGGGAGTTGGGGTGAGAGTAGAGGACGTGGAGGACAGGGTGAGGTGGAAACGTTTAACTCGCTGTGGCGACCCCTGATAAAGGGAGAAGCCGAAAGAAGAAGAAGAAGAAGATTTTCCATACTCTGCCAACTTTTTCTGATTTGGAGTTGTATTTTAGCTTCACAGGGATGTTTGAGGAAAGACAGCTACTTAACATCACAGACCCTCCACCTTAACTGTAAGCATAAAGTCCTTTTCAGTGTAGTCATCCTTCCTTTTATGTCAAACACAACACCAAAGTTTTCATTGCCGAAAAACTGACTTTTTGTTTGATCTGACTATAGAAAACAGATCCAGTCATAGTACCAGTAGCATTTAGCAAACTTCAGGCACTTGATTTAAATGACAGGAAACGCTTTTCCATAGCAAACCTTACAAATAATCTGTTGGCATGCCAGTGAAGTCTTGGTGACCCCAAGGTGCTACTTTTTCTGTACCTCTCCACCAGTGTTCCTTGGGGAATTTTTAGCCTTTCTTATCATTCTCTTCACGGTGTGTGGCAGCAGCATAAACCTGGGTTTCTCATCAAGGCAAGTTTGTATTCTGTATCTGTAGATTTCAGGCGAGTAGTTTTTTTTTAATATAGCCATTCCCTGACTAAGTCAGGGAAAAATGTCATCACATTTTTTTCTTACTTTAAATTGTATTATCTTTTCTTTCTCATGTTGAAGAATGAATAAGAAAATTTGACCTCTGTGTGACCTCATATGTAGCCCAGTGAAGCAGGAGGTTATTACTGTTTGAAAGTTCCTAGACCCTCTAATCAACTTCAAAACATTAAGTCATACAAGCAACCATTCAGTTTCTTATCTGCTAATCCAGAACAGTGCCTAGCTGGTGGCCAGGGCACAAGGCAGGAACAACCCTAGACAGGGCACCAATTCATTGTAGGGCACATACACACACACTCATATACTAGGGGTACTTTAGAGACACCAATTAACCTAACGCGCATGTCTTTGGATTGTGGAAGGAAACCCGGTACATGGAGTAAACCCACACAGACACGGGGAGAACATGTAGTATTCACACAGAAAGGACCAGACCATTGAACCCAGGACCCTCTCACTGTGCTAGCCACCCAGCCACCAGCTTCAAAACATAAAATATAAAAAGATAAATGCATCAGTAACATTTTGTTTCTAAGAATTTCTAGGAGTGCCAGTATTGTGGCACAAGTGTTTTTTGTTAAAATAAAATAGTTTGATTTACTGCAAACTAAATTTAATTCAGTTAAAGGCTGACATTAAACTAGTTCGACAAAAGGTGAATGTCTTATCATCCTTTCTCATTACTAATCTTTACCAGTGGTGCCAGTAATTGTGGAGGGGACCTACACTCAACCACTTTATTAGGTACAAATGTCCAACTGCTCATTCATGCAAATGTCTAATCAGCCAATCACATGGCAGAAACTCAATGCATTTAGGCATGTAAACATGGACAAGACAACCTGCTGAAGTTCAAAGTGAGCATCAGAATGGGTAAGAACTGGAACTAACTTTGGAAATGGCATGGTTGTTGGTGATAGATGGACTGGTCTGAGTATTTCACGAAACTTCTGGTAGACTGGGATTGATACTAGAGATACTCAGGCATCCCTAGGCTTTACAGAAAATGGTTCGAAAAGTGAGACAGTTCTCTTTGCAAAAATTCTTTTGATTTGAGTTGATGCGAGAGGTCAGAGAAAAATGGTCAGACTAGTTTTAGCTGATAGAATGGCAACAGTAACTCAAATAACCTCTTAACAACCAAAGTATGCAGAAGGGCATCTCTGAATAGCATGTCAAACCTCAAAGAAGAGGCTACAACAGCAGAAGGCCACACCAGGTGCCACTCCTGTCAGCTAAGAACAGGAACCTTAGGCTACAGTTCACATGGGCTCACCAGAATTGGACAGTAGAAGATTGAAAAACGTTGCCTGGTCTGATAGGTCTTGATTTCTGCTGTAGCATTCTGATGGCAGGGTCAGAATTTGACATAAATAACATGAAAGCATCGATCCACCCTGCCTTGTATCAACAGTCCAGGCTGCTGGTGGTGGTGTAATGGTATGGGGATATTTTCTTGGCATATTTTGACCCTTAATACCGATTGAGCATTGTTTTATGATCACAGTGTACCCATCTTCTGATGGCTTCCAGCAGGATAAAATGCCATGTCACAAAGCTCAAATTATCTAACTGGTTTCTTGCACATGACAATGAGATCACTGTACTCAAATGGGCTCTGAAGTCACCAGATCTCAATCCAATAGAGCACCTTTGGGATGTGGTAGAACCGGATATGGGCATCATGGATGTGCAGTCGACAAATCTGTAGCAACTGTGTCATACCATCTTGTCAATATGGACGAGAACATCCGAGGAATATTTCCAGCACCTTGTTGAATCTATGTCAGGAAGAATTAGGACAGTTCTAAAGTTAACAGCGGATCCAACCAGTACTAGCAAGATGTACCTAATAAAGTGGCCGGTGAGTGTATGCGTTTGAGTTTGAATGTTGTCTGCTGTCTCTCAAATGTTACTTCTAGTGTATGAAATGAACAACCATTATCCCACAATTAACCATGGAATAAAACAGGCCTGCTCTGTATCACTATTTATTTAACTTATAATGTTTTGTATTTAGTCGGTGTGTTTGTCTTCTTTTTAATTCAGTAACTGCAGTTAGTTTATAACAATAATCATGTCAACAATGTTGGACATTTAGCCAAAGTGGTCTGACATTTAAGTTTAAAACAGAAGCTCCCCAGACCTCCAGTTCAAGTTTGCTTTTTGCTCTTTTCTGTATGACAACTTTGCCTCCATTCCTTACATTTAACATTGATATGTGAGTAATGTTTATAACATATAACCCCTGTGGCTGACATATGAATTGATTAAAATGAAAATGGAAAGAAGTGATGATATTTGGTTTTGCTGTCGTAATGAAATCACATTACGATTTAATACAATGTTGTTTTTTCTTATTCTGCTCAGTCTGGACGCTCAAGGGGTTTGTTAAATTAGAATGTGATTGAGGTGGGATTTTAATGTCTTTAATTAAAACCAAAACATTTCTAATATCCCTTAAATGGCTCTGTGTGTTGCTCACAGGAGGCATCAGCAGTTTCAGACAGACCCATGAGGACCTATGTGAACACTCCCTCCTCTTTCAAGACAGTCAGGATACTGGGGCATCTGTTGGCTTGTCTGGGGCACTACCTCAATTGCTGCTGTCCATGCCTGACATCGAGAATGCTGAGATGACAGCCATCCTGCCCTTCCTGTACCTGGGTAATGAGTGCGATGCACAGGACCTTGACCAAATGCAGAGGATGAACATTGGTTACATTCTGAATGTCACCACTCACCTACCACTCTACCACTATGACCTAGGCCTCTTCAGTTATAAGCGCTTACCTGCCACTGACAGCAACAAGCAGAACCTGCGTCAGTACTTTGAAGAGGCATTTGAGTTTATAGGTATGTTATCTGCGATCAGATTTTATTCATTACTTCCTTTAAACAGAGAACCCTATAATCCAGTGTTTTCAGGTTATGTGCATTCCGTCTCTTAAAATATCATGGTACATCTTAAAAAACAATGTGGAATTGTGGAATTTGTGTATGCCTTAGTAATGTTTAAATTGTTGTGTTGTTTCCTGTATTTACAGAAGAAGCTCGCCAGGCTAACAAGGGGCTGCTCATTCATTGCCAAGCTGGTGTGTCACGCTCTGCCACCATTGTCATTGCATACTTGTTGAAACACACCATGATGACTGTGGCCGACGCCTACAAATTTGTCAAAATGCGAAGGCCCATTATCTCACCCAACCTCAACTTCATGGGCCAGCTTCTTGAGTTTGAGGAAGATCTTAATAATGGTATCACTCCTCGCATACTCACACCCAAACTTACTGGAGTGGAGACCATTGTGTAGGATGTTTGTTTGAGCATTAGAGCATTCTCAAGAGTATTTCTGAATATGGGTTTAAAAAAATCTCTTTGGGTTTACATGGTGGCTTGATTGACCCAAAGAGGCTCCCTCTTGGAGATATTGAAAAAGGGTCAGATGGAGGATGTAAATTAGAATTTTTGGCAGGAAGACTGGAGAGCGGTTGGAGTTGGCTGCTCAAGACGTTTGGAAAGGCATATTGGAAAACACAGGAAACCCATGTACTCATCTTCATTTGTATCTACAGATTTTTGGTGTTATCTCCAAAGACTTTTGGCATGTTCTACCCTTTCTGTGATAGGAGACAGACACTGTGCTATGCCTATACTGTGTCCTTCAGCTGCTGGTGCTGGCTAAGTTGTAAGCAATTCTAAGCTTGGCCTTTGCTTGTCAGATAAGATTAATATTTGTTTGGTTAATTGTTCTTGTACTATTTTTATACCAGACATGAGCCTTCAGTGGCTTTACTGTGCAATAATTTCTGAGCCAAATGCAATGGGGCTTAATATGTATGTAGGTCATGGCAAATATTTTTGAAGCTCTGCATTTAGCAAATTCTATATATTTTTAAAATAATATATATAATAATGTTCAGCTGATTATGGTGACACTGTCATCAGCATTAACCTTTCTTAGACAGAGTATTTTTATTTTTGAAAAGTTTCAAGGAAACCTATGCCATTCTGGTTGTATGTCAAACCACAATAATTTATTTTTTCTTTTATGGATAAAGTTCTAGAAAGCTGTGTTTTTGTCTGTCGCTTGAATTTACCATTCGTATTCCTTTTTCCCTATCGCCAGACATATACCCATAAAGTAGTTTATGCTGAATGAATGCTCAAGGTATAGGTATTAATATTGAAGTAGAGTAATTTTTTAATTTTAAGACATGCCATTACTTGAGTCCTTACTGCTCCCCTTTCAGCTGGGCTTTGTCTGTATGCTTGTTTGTATGTGATTGTAATGGAAGAAACAAAAATCAAAATCTTTCATAATCTATTTTTTTCTCTTTTACTGATTTACTGTCTTACAACAAGAGCTAATGCAGGACCTCACACTGGGTATATACCTAAAAGGTTAAAGTACATTGTTTATACTACCTGAATGCTGAGTGGCTGCAATGGTGAATGCAAAAAATAGGTTCTGGTGATTAACTTTATGAATAGGCTATACAAATCTGTTTCTGACACATAACAAGCACTGCTGTCATTTCAGTGATATGTGTCTCTATTGTTGCCTTAGTTCATCACAAGTATTTTTGCAGTTGTTTAGTATACCATTAGCTTATCAGTAATGCGAAAACTAGGCAGACAAATGTTCCTTTCTGTAGAGTAGTCATTCCCAAACTTTTTGTCAGCTGCCATACAAAAGCTAATCATAAGCTAATAATTGGCAAGAAAGATGTGCATTACCGTAAGTAACACATTTGAAGTAATCTGAAATGGTAAGTACATTTTGGAAGTCAAAAACATTTTACTTCAACCTACATTGAAAACACAAAGGAACACAGAATACTTCCTCTCCTAAGAGCGAAAACTTAGAGTTGTTGGTTCACCTGTTTGCTCAGTAATGTCCACTACTTATATACTTAACACAATGTTACAGTGTATATATTATTCATGTTTTGAGGTTTTGTTGCTGTTGAACATGCTTGAACATGGTGGGAACATGCTCGACTATGCCCTGTGAATTCTGGAGGCTCCAGAGCTCCCCACGATCATGACTAGGTTAAGCATGATTAAAACATGAACGAAAATTAAGTATTTCAAGTTATATTCTTTCCTTCAACACACTCTCAATTCAGCATGCCTCTGCACCATAGTAAGGCTTTAATTTTTTGTCAGATGTTCACCAGTGTTCACCTCAGTAATATTCACTTACAACAAACTAATAGACAATAAAATTTACTTTTAACTCTCGATGCAGAAAATATTATTTTTAAATTGTATATTGACACTAATTTAATGTAGTTACCATGTTAATGCTTATATACTGTAATTTTACTGCATATACGCTTGCATATATGCTTATATACTGTATTTACTCTATATACATATACATACTGTAAAAATACACATTTTACTTTTATAATCTTAAAATGATAGAAACTTATTTATATCTTGTTTTGTCTTCATTCATTATTCACTTCTGATGTTTTACGGTAATAGCAAATTGCGTAACTGGTAGATGCAAAGCACATTTTTAGAGATAGACTGCACAGCTTCTACGATTTTCTGTAAAATATAACCCTGTGATGAAATGGTGAACATTACTTGCGCTGTGCAACTGAAACAAAATGTGAATTACAGTCTGTGTAGAACTTCTGTAGCATATATTGAGTAGTATTTTGGTTTGCTGTAAACGTTTTTATTTGTTTATATTCTATCTTCACATTTGGCCTATCAGTACACTAGTGTAAAGTGTACTATATGTTGCCCCCTCTCTATGCATTACATCCATTGTTAACATTCACAGCATTTTTGCACTTAAAACCGAAACAGAAGGGATGGGAAAACAGATTATGTTGTTCACAAAGGTGCTATTCCTAAGACTTTTCAGACATATTTGCTTGGGGTGCTTTAATAAAGTGTCCTATTCCCATTTATCATTTTTTTTTTACCTTTTTTATTATCAAAGGTTAAACCTAGAACTATCCAATGTGGGGTTTGGAAATAAATAAAATCAACATAAAGGTATCATGGATTGCACTGTGTTTTTTAAAGATAGTATACAGTATGTCTTTAGAATGTGACTCCTGTAATCAGTCTGCAATTGTTAACTAAAGGCTGTTATGTCTATGTCTATGCCACTAAGAGGTCACAAATGTACAGTGGAGTCAACCTCAAAAACCAAAACCTAAGTCAAACAACATTATACAGAGTCAGGTGCTGGACTGTGTTCTTTTGATTTGTCCATTTTAACCAATGTCTCTATTCTGTTCTGTGGACACCTAAAGTATACTGGTCAGTTTTTAAAGGGGTCAACTTTTTGTCATAAGAAATGAGCCCTAAAATAATTTGTAATGTCGTTTCTAATTAGTACTCCTTCATTAATCATTTACTATCAACACCTGACAGGCCTAAAGTACTAAAATAGCCTTGATCTTATCACTGCTGTCTGTGTCCTTGGGACTTCATGGCCTTATTAGGCAAGACAGACACTGACAGATCAGAACTTTAGGGTCCTTCCCATACACACGTCCCTCTACTCAATTCTGTCTTGATCACACTGACTCAAATTGTCATGTAGAGATAGTAAAGTTGTTTACAAGAACGTGGAAGGTATTTTCCCTTTAGAAACAGTCTGTCACACCTAATGGTCTGAATGAAATGCTACAAATGAGAACAACCATGTCAAGTTATTTCATGTTTTGTCTATTCAGCTTCATTTTATTTGTTAATGAACATCCATTCTTGCATTCAGGCCTGCAACACATTTTTAAAAAGTATGTTTACTGTATAAACAAATGAAATGAAGTTGACCAGACAAAACATGAATTATGTTGGGTTCATACCGTCTGCAATGAAATAAAAGTCAATAAAAGTCAAGTAAATGTAAGAAACACTGCATTTATTTTTATACTTGCAATTTCCATACTGTTCCATATTTTTCTGTCGTCCTGATATGGGTACGCAGGGTCTCAGGAAGTTAAGTCAGAGAGTACACTGTGATTTTTTGTTGATACATTATCATGTGGATGCTTTGGAGAGCTGTGATTTAAACACACGACATAGTCAACAGCCAAAGAGCCACCACATCCAATGGAAGTATTTAGTAAAAGTTTTATAAACTACAACAAACTACAACAAAGTTTTATTTTCTGAAAATTCTGATAATTACAAAACAAAATCAGTATTTCTTACATTTACTTCGACTTTTATTTACGCTCAATGATCACTTTTTTAGGTAAACTCCTTGTCCATTTTATCAGTTCTACTTACCATATAGAAGTCACAACTACAGGCTATAGTCGATATGTTTCTCTACATACCTTTTACTCGCCAGTTGCCTCACAGCTCCAAGATCCCTGATTCGATCCCAACCTCAGACGTTGCCTGTGCAGAGTTTGCATGTCCTCCCCCTGTCTGCATGGGTTTACTCCAGGTACTCCAGATTCCTCCTACATTCCAAAGACATTGTGTTTGGTTAATTGGTCACTCTAAGTTGACCCATGACTAGTGTATTGATGTAACCTTGTGCCTGTCGTGAGTATAGCCATTAATGCTGATGGAACATTGGATAAACCCAATAAACAATGGTGGATCATTCTCTGCACTTCAGTGACACTGACTTGGTGGTGGTGTGTTTTGCTGGTATGATTGGATCAGTCTCAGCAGTGTTGCTGGTGTTTTTAAACACTGAGTTCACTCACTGTGCACTCTGTTACCAAGCTCCGGACCAAAGACAAAAAAGGACCATCCAGACTGTTAACAGAAACATGTCAAAAAGCCAGGCTCTGTCTTGGTATAGGGTTGTGTCAGTGCCATTTTCAAAGCTAATTTACACTTCTGTGATCCAAGATTAATGCAAAAAATTACATTGAGATTTTAGAGCAACATATGCTGCCTTCAAGACAACATCTTATCCAGGGACGTCCATCATTTTTAAACAAGACAATGCAAAACCACATGCTGCACACATTACACAGGCATGGCTGCGGAAGAAGAGAGTATGGGTACTGGACTGACCTGCCTACATTGCTTGGTATCCTTGGTACCAATACCTTTTTTAGTGATATAAGACGGAATGGCAACATGATGAAGTGGTAAATGCTTTACCGTCAAAACTATTTTTGGAATGCATTAAAGGCCTGAAATGCAGGAATGGATGTTTATTAAGAAACTAAATAAAGTTGACAAAACATTAATTGTCTTGGTTTCATACTGTCTGCAATAAACTGTCTGCGTTAGACTGTCAACTGTCTGTGTTTTTTTAATTAATTTATTTATTTTTATTTTGCATTTTCCACACTGTCCCAACTTTTTACGGTTTGGGGTTTAATTTGGTATTATCAGAATATCATTAGGTGTACAGGGACTGGGATATGGAAGTGAGATCATTAATTTGGCTTGTATTACAAATATAAGCTATTTTATTTGCTGTACATTTCCAAACAGTACAGAAGTGTGCACAAAGACCCTTGCTGCATCTTTTTGATAAATCGTTCGAAGTATTGTTTTTGTCTCTGTGTGTGGGTATGTCGCATGTGCCTGAGTATGATGGAGGTCACTGATGTCTTGTGCTTCTCCCATGTTTTGAGTTTGAATGTCATTATGGTGGTTCCTGGTCATTTGAAATTCCTTTTTGAAACCATGTTTGCTATTTGTTTGAAACTTGTTTTTAAAACCCAGTTTGATGATAGTTTTCAAACTTTTGAAAGTTGTGTTGACGCTCGCTTTAATCCTCACATTGCACACTCACTTGTTTAGCTTGTTTTCCTTTGTGTCACTTGTTTCTAGTGTGTTTGTTACAGTGGTGCTTGAAAGCATCTTGAAAAATGCTTGAAAAAGTCCTAAAACAGAAACCAGTTAAACAAATGTGACGTAAAGATTATACTTGGCAATTTATTGATGAATATTAATAATGTATTTGTGAATGTCATTAGTTAAGTTTGAAGGTGGAATTAGACTGTATCAATTAATGGGAATGCTAATCAAGTGTGAGTGGCTGCCCTGTTGTATTTAAAGAACAGGGATCTATCATCATCTGATTTTCATACATCTGTTTGTGGAAGTGTATCATGGCACAATGATGGAGCCTTCTGAGGGTCGCAGAAGAAAAGGTGCTTCATTATTTAATGTTAACATTCCTGTGTAAAATATCAGTAAGTTATAAGTTATACCAGCAGATTCTAAGGAAAATGTCAGGATGATGTCGGTGATCTGAATATCAAGAGAATATCAAGAAAATGTGGCTCATACAGCAAGACAGAGGCCCTAAGCACATAAATTATTCTACCAAATATGGTTAAATAGAATAAAGCTAATGTTTTGGAATGGCATAAAATTAATCCAATAGAAATGTTGGCGAAGCAGTTCATATGTGTAAATCCACAAACATCCCAGAGATGAAGCTGTTCTGTACAGGGAAATTGGCTAAAATTCCTGCAAGAGGCTGTACAGGACTGAATAATAGTTAATAGTTATGAATAATAGAAACATTTAATTGCAGTTATTGCTGCACAAGTGGGTAACTCCAGATCCTGAAGGCAAAGGTTTACATACTTTTGCCTCTAACTAGTATGCAATATAGGAAAATTTTAATAGCTATTATAATATTTATGTCTCATTTGTGTAATTTGGTTCTTTTTACCTTTAGGAATTGAAAATCTGATGATGTTTTAGGTCATATTTATTAAGAATATAGATTATTCTGAAGGGTTCACATATTTTCAAGTATTACTGTACATGTGATTCTGGTTGCTGTCTTCTGCCTCTTCTGACCCTGATTGGTCACTTCATCCTTTGGATTATTAATAACAGTATTTTTTTTATTTAGAAGTTTTTTGTTTGGAGGTTATACTTGTTACAGTTCGCCATATCAAAAAGGCAGGCGAACCATGAAAAGAACAAATATAGGGTTTAAAAAAAAAAAAAGGTTCACCAACAGAAAGCTAAAATAACCCAATAACAATAACCCACGTCGTAAGCGTACAGCACCGCTATTCACAGATATACTCACGATGTGGCTCTGCTGCGCCAACGGTATACGGGTCTGCGCATGCACGAAGCCCTAGCGGAGCTTCTGCGAAAGCGTGCCATGTTAACTCCTAAATAATCACTTACTGGAGTGCGGCACGGATGCGGGGACAAAAAGGACGAGACTAAGAAAGCTCGGCGTCCTTTTAAACAGGGGAACGTGGGGGAACGTATTTCCCTTGATCACAAAGCAGGAAGGGGGTTTGGGGGGGGGTGTTGGGGGTATGGAGCTGGGTGACGCTAGCTACTCAGGTACAGAGCTAACATGCTCAGGTACTGCGCTAATTGGCACGGTGAGCTCAGAGTTTGGTACTGAAGACCATGGCGCAGGGAGGCTCAGGTATGGTGCTAATCAAAAAGGCAGGCGAACAATGAAAATAAAAAATAAGACCCAAATGCAGCTCCAGATAGAAAGGGTGAACCAAAATACAAATAAATAAAAGAAACAAAAAGGTTTACCAACAGACAGCTAAAATAAACCAATAAAGAAAGCCCACGTCCAACGACGTGGCTCTGCTGCGTTAACAGTGTACGGGTCCGCGCATGTGCAAAGCGCTGGAAGCCCGAGCAGAGCTTCCGCGAAAGTTTGCCTCGTTAACTCCTAATTAATCGCCCACTGGAGTGCGGGATGACGTGGGGATGAAAAGGACGAGACTAAGAAAGCTCAGCATCCTTTTAAACACATAGAAGCACCTTCAAATTGCTAGGCTACCGTTTTCCCTAACCAACCAAAATGGTGCTCAAAACACAAAGCGAGAAAGCCGTGTGAGGGCTGGTGCAGCACACCAATGCGACAGCGTCTGCAAAGTGAAAATGCATAGCGCCAAATTGGAACTGCTGCATGTGCATACACACCGAGCGTGCTCACGCCGCCATATGGAGTCGACGCTGGCTTCAAGCGGCCCAAGTGTGACTCCTAATAATGCTGGGAAGTGATTTAGTCCCATTTGAAGCTGCATTTTGAATACTTTGTCATCTCCAATGAGCTATTAGAGGGTTAGTTAGTTTTTGGTTAGGTAGTTATTCCTGAGGTTGCACAGGCATGTTTCCATTGTGATTTTTCTGGTGATCTGTTTTGTGAAGTTATTTTTTCCTGTGTTTTATTGTAGGTAGCATGGCTCCATTGTTTTAACATAGCTTATGCTTAGTCCCTCATCGGAGCAATTTGATAAATCTCATAAGGACAGTTTGTTATAAATCACATATTTTTTTTAATGTATCCACTGTTTCATGTGCTACCACTAAAAAGGTAGTGAAAAGTGAGCTTTATACAACATGGATGACTCGGGAGATTCTACCAAAGAGAAAGGAGTCTCTATCAGGTGTTTCTCATCCTGCCCAAACTCCTGGATTGGGAGCTTGTTGTAGACCTCCAATCATCTAAGGACTCAGTTTTCCAGAGTAAAAGAAGTTGGAGCTAGCACTTTAACATCATGAGTACCAGGTACAGTTGTTGTGACTTTAGAAGAAAGAAAATGATGTTAGCAGGGAACTGGAGGTATGGAAGGTGCTGTAAGCCCATACTTCTGCAACAGAGTCAGAATCTTCTCCCCTATAGTGGTGATTGAAAGTTTGTGAACCCTTTAGAATTTTCTATATTTCTGCATAAATATGACCTAATGAGACAAAAATATTATACTTGGTCCTTTATTTATTGAGGGAAATGATCCAATATTACATATTAGTGAGTGGCAAAAGTATGTGAACTTTTGCTTTCAGTATCTGGTGTGACCCCCCTGTGCAGCAATAACTGCAACTAAACATTTCCTGTAACTGTTGATGATTTTAGCCCATTCATCCATACAGAACAGCTTCAATTCTGGGATGTTGGTTTCCTCACATTAACTGCTTGCTTCAGGTCCTTCCACAACATTTCAATTGGATTAAGGTCAGGACTTTGACTCGGCCATTCGAAAACATTAACTTTATTCTTCGTTAACCATTCTTTGGTAGAACGGCGTGTGCTTAGAGTCGTTGTCTTGCTGCATGACCCACCTTCTCTTGAGATTCAGTTCATGGACAGATGTCCTGACATTTTCCTTTAGAATTCTCTGATATAATTCAGAATTCATTGTTCCATCAATGATGGCAAGCCGTCCTGGCCCAGATGCAGCAAAACAGGCCCAAACCATGATACTACCACCACCATGTTTCACAGGTGGTATAAGGTTCTTATGCTGGAATGCAGTGTTTTCCTTTCTCCAAACATAACACTTCTCTATTAAACCAAAAAGTTCTATTTTGGTCTCATCCATTAACAAAATGGCTTGTCCACGTGATCCTTAGCAAACTGAATACGAGTAGCAATGTTCTTTTAGGAGAGCAGTGGCTTTCTCCTTGCGACCCTGCCATGCACACCATTGTTGTTCTGTGTTCTTCTGATGGTGGACTCATGAACATTAACATTAGCCAATGTGAGACAGGCCTTCAGTTTGCTTAAACGTTACCCTGGGGTCCTTTGTGACCTCGCCAACTATTACACGCCTTGCTCTTGGAGTGATCTATGTTGGTCGATCACTCCTGGGGAGTGTAACAATGGTCTTGAATGTCCCCCATTTGTACACAATCTGTCTGACTGTGCATTGGTGGAGTCAAACTCTTTAGAGATGGTTTTGTAACCTTTTCCAGTCTGATAAGCATCGTTAACTCTTTTCATGAGGTCCTAAGAAAAATCTTCTTTGTTCATGCTATGATACACTTCCACAAATGTGTGTTGTGAAGAGCAGACTTTGATAGATCCCTGTTCTTTAAGTAAAACAGGGTGCCCACTCACACTTGATTGTCATCCCAATGATTGAAAACACTTGACTCTAATTTCACCTTCAAATTCAACTGCTAATCCTAGAGGTTCACATACTTTTGCCACTCACTAATATGTAATATTGGATCATTTTCCTCAATAAATAAGTGACCAAGTATAATATTTTTGTCTCATTTGTTTAACTGGGTTCTCTTTATCTAATTTTAGGACTTGAAATTCTGTGAAATTCTGATGATGTTTTTGCAGAAAAATGTATGCAGAAATATAGAAAATTCTAAAGGGTTCACAAACTTTCAAGCACCACTGTATGTTTGTCTATTCCACGTCCACCAATGTGGATGCACAGAGGGGGTCTTTGTCGCTATTTGCTCCAGATTTTTCCAGTAAACCTGCCTGGTCCATTAGTCACCACATTGCTTTAGTTGTTTAGAGAACATAATGTTTAGGATTATTTTCTAGTTTTTGAGCAGACTGCCACTCCAGTTAACTGGCCTCATACAATTTGGGTAGTGTAGTGTTACTGGCAAAGCTCAAGAAGTTTGATTTACTCAAGGTCCCTTAAAACTTATGTGGGATTTGCTAGAGATAAAATGGTCCTATTTCAGAAATGGTACCGCTTGTAAAATTGAGAATTATGAGCATCTTGTTTGTTAGAAGCATTTAAGGAGTGTCTACCAAAGCAACTAATCCTTTATTTGATTAAGCACTAAATTAATGTTTTGCATTAAGCTGCTTTGTTAGCAGATGATTATGTGTTTACACTCCATATTTACATCACACACCATATTTACATCAACTTCATCTTGGAAGGAGCTACCATCACAATCCATTGGAAAGATGTCTCTAATGATTCTGATTCCCATTATCCCACTCTGCGTTAAGCTCACTCTTATGAATGTTCTACTACAGTACACAAACTTGGTCATTTCATAGCATCCCTGTTCTGTACTGAAGCACAAGGATGCTATACAGCAAGCTTTTGTTAGTGCTACTGAATCATCATAGCTTCAACTGCTTTTGAATTGCCATTCAATCCTTTTGTCTTTGCTATGTCTGTAAGTGCAGGTAGTGTGAGACAGCCTGTTCAGATTTTGTGAGCTACTGGTGCAGCTCAGTCATTAAGTTTGGACAGCGCTTAATAAAATTGTGGTTTTTTTCACAGTTAACTTTAACAAAGGTTGTAATGTATCCCATTGCTGTTAGTGATGATTCTCTGGAGTAGCAGTACCCCACTGTTACTTGCTTATGTAGTGACACATGGTTGATGTGTATCATTCCTTCTTGTGTGCAGATGACCCAATGTGTCAAAAAGATGTAGAAGTGAGACAACTACTTTACCCTCGAATTGGGAGAACCTCATTATAATTCAAAAGGAGATTCTTCCCTTGTTTCCAGTCTGTTGTGGTTAAGTCAGACTTGGAGAAACATTTTGTAGTTTATTTTATTAAAGATGACAAAGTATTGATGAAGAGATGGTCACTGAGCAATTTGTATGATGCTTGGAAGGCAACGTTCTACATTGTACTTGTCCATACATTGTCCATATACAACCATTACTGGGACTTTCTCATACCAGAATTCTTAAAACCTACATGTGTGCATTGACATACTTTGTTTAGCCAGCTGTGAAGATGGCTGTTTCTGTCACATATACCATGTGTGTCAAGTTGTGAGGAACCCCAACGAGGTTATCGCATTTGCCCTACTCAGACTGGTTCCACACATCTACCAATTAAGATTATAAACTTAATAAAATACTATACAAAGAGCACTGCAGAAGTAAGTAGTCTTTGCCTGTCCATAACATTGCTGCCCTTGAAGGACTGTGTCTTCAAATTGATGTTTTTTTGGTCATGTGAATCATGAAAAGTGTAAAGTCCAAAAAATGTGTTTGACATTCTTTGCCTTTTAAGCTACAGATACATTTATTTTTGCTACCCTCTCAAGTTTTTGTTTGTTTGTTTCTTTTTTTTACAGACAAGAGATTTATTACAACACAAAAACATACAATCATTTTACTCTATAATGTAACTGCAACAGCCTATTGCCACAGTTTTGAATGGTTACCACAGTTGCCATTTTGGTAAACAACAGCTGGAGAGTATTTCATGCAATCCATGCTGCCATACCACAGAGGTCAGAATATGATACTCTGAAGCCAATGACATATGTAGTTTTTTTGTTTACAGTAAATACAATATAGGGGTAAAAGGGTTAGTTGAATGATGTTTTAAATTAATTAGTGTTTAATGTCAAACATACAACTAAATCAAGCTAAAAGAAGGCACACCATAACTTTTTTTGTGTATATATAACTGTAAACATTCATCATTTCCACTGATATGATAGCTATTATAAAAATCAAATCTGTCTAATATTAGATGTAATGCGAACACTCTCTAAGCTTAGTCCAGCTACATGTGTTGCATCTATTCTTAGCTTGACATTTGAAACAACCACATTAGAGAGGCTATTTCTATACTGATATGCCATTTAGGGGTCATTTATCAACACATTTACCAGAAGTAGTTTGCAGTCAGTCAAGAAATGATTAGTCTTTGCTTGTGTTTTAGACACTGGTATGCTGGTCAGCTAACTTTACCAGTAGCTCCATTTGAGCAAAGCATCCAGTATTTCCCCGACTTATCCTTGTCAGGATTGTGGGGGTGGGCCTGGAGCCTAATCCAGAATGTCAAATGTATACCCTAAACAAGGTGGTAGTCCACTTCAAGGTTCTACAACACGCAACCTTCAAGGTGAAACCCCAGCTGGAATTTGAATCCAGGCTCTCAGAAACTGTATCCAATGAACCATTGGAGTTGCAAACCATTTGAGATCACTTCATAATATTTAGTTCAACAAACAGCTTTATCTTATTTTCCTACTTCTGGATTACTCTGTGACTTGTCAGTATTAAACATAATGAACATAAATAAGTAAAAAAATGCTGATCAAATAGTGCCAACATGAAACTCATCAGTATGTTAGGTTGCCCAAATAGCATTGTAAATTATTACTGTTAGGATTTGACCTGCAAGTTGCACTGGAGAAATATTGAGAGAATCTGCAAATATATTGCTGTGCAAAACTAAATGTCAGTGATTGGACTGTCTATTATGCTAACTTATATTTGGTGTCACACCTACACATGATTGACTGTGTCTGAGGAAGGGGATGCCAGTCAAGGAAGCCTTGTCCTGTGCAGCACAGTCACCCCTACTCCTCCTACTGGTGTCATGTACAGCGTATGCTTATGCCTGTGGCATGCCTGAACTTCCCAGAGGGTTTATGCTTTAAATGAATGATTATTACTTTGGGAACATTTTGATTCAGCAGCCTACAATACCAGTCTAAGTCAGATTTCATACCATCTGTCAACCTCTAGCTAGACTACCCTGTTAGCCTACAAATTTACTTACAATGGATTCTTGCAATAAATATCAGAAAAAGTGTAAACTAGCTAGGCAGGTATAGTGCTGCTTGGAAGTTTGTGAATCATTTATAATTTTCTATGTTTCTGCATAAATTTGAACTAAAACATCACTAGACCTTCACACAAGCAGTAAAGTTGATAAAGAGAACCCAGTAAAACAAATGACACAATGACTTTACTTATTGAGGAAAATTTAATTTTACATATCTGTGAGTGACAAAAGTATGTGTTCTTCTAGAATGCATCTGAAATTAGAGTCAGGTGTTTTCAATCAATGGGATGACAGTTAGGTATGAGTGTACATAGTGTTGTTTTTAAAGATGTCTGATCTTCACAGCACGTATTTGTGAAAGTGTATCATGGCACAAACAAAGGAGATTCTGAGGAACTGTGGTAGCCTAGTGGTGAAGGTACTGGACCATGGACCAGAAAGTCCAGTGTTAAAATCCCACATATGCCAATCTGCCACAGTCCTTGAGCAAGACCCTTAACCCACAATTGTAACACTGTAAGACTGTAGCAATTGTAAGTCACTCTGGATAAGGGTGTCTGCTAAGTGACATAAATGTAAATGTAATGAAATGTAGGAAAAAACCTCAGAAAAAGAGTTGCTGATGCTCATCAGAGTGGAAAAGTTTACAAAACCATCTATAAAGAATTATGAATTATGAATTATACTAGCAAATTCTAAAGGAAATCTGTCATCTGTCCGTGATCTGACTGTCAAGAGAATGTGGGTCATGCAGCAAGACAGTGACTCTAAGCATACAATTGTTTTACCAAAAATGGTTAAAGTATACTTAAGTTAATGTTTTGGAATGGCAAGTAAAATTTATGAATATAAACTAGATACAAAGCCGTCTTCTTTTGTGGAGATGCCAGAGAGTCTGCTCCTGATGGTGTTGGCTCTGTGCCTATTTAATAACATTTAATAAAGGTCATTATTATTCAAAATAAAAAATGGATCATTCTAATAGCAATGGCATATACTAAGACTAACTTGCCATATATTTATTAATTTATAAATAAATTTATAAATTTAGTAATTCACTCCGATTATTATTTTACCTGGTATTGGGAACAATAGCTGGAAAAGTTTACTTGCACTTACTGCACAAGGTGGTCACATCAGATACTGACCACTGATATTCACACACATTTGCCACTCACAGATATGTCAAATGGGTCATATTCCTCAGTAAAGGTGTCATTAATTTAATTAGGTTTTCTTTGTCTACTTTCAGGACTTCGGGAAGTTTTAGGTCATATTTATGCAGAAATACAGAAGTTCTAAACTGTTCACATACTTCAAGCACTACTGTAGCCTGAGCAGCGTTACATATTGATATGGGAGGACATGGAGACAACTGTACAATTTACATAACTTTTCAATAAGCCTAGATAGTGGGATTGTTGGGATTACAAGTGAATCTTGCCCAGGGCATTAAAAGTGCACTTTAGTCATCATGTTTCCCAAATGGCGCACTACATGGTGGACATTTTTTCCTTCAGGATTATTTCAGTAGACTTGGTTAACTTAAACACCTGGTGCATAGTTTAATTTTATCTGGAACCTGGAAAATATTTGTACCAGAAATTTTATGGAGAAGCAATATTGCCCTCAATATATGTGACAACTGAACCATGAATATTCAGTGTCAGGGTGGAACTGTTCCAAGGATTTATGTTGCTTATTAAAACAGACAACACCCCCAAGTTCAACCCTTATGTGCCATACACATCTTAAAATAGCTTCTTATGTAATTATGCTTTATCAAATGCTATAGACAGGTCTGAAGTTGAAGCATTGCTGCCACCTTGTGGAACAAATAACGCCCAGGTGAATATTTTACTATATTGGTCTTTGACAATTAAGACTAACAATATATTTATTAAAATGTGTAGTGTAAAGTTATCTTCCACTCATAAAACATATTGATTTAATACTTTGCAGAACCACCTTAAATTACAATTGTCAGTCTCTATCAATTTGTCCATTCTTCCTTACATAGTTGTTCAAGTTTGTGGTGTGCAGCAATTGACTGTTCTTTTCAAGTTAATCCATACATTTCACATCATACTTAGGTCAGGGGTCTATCTTGGACATCTACCATCCCATCCTTAAGCCACTGCATTGTGTTTGGGCTGTGAGTTGAGGGTCCTTGTTGTCAAGAAGAAGGCTGTAGGTTTTTCTTAAAAATTTGGGTGTACTTGGCAGCATCCATTTTACCTTCAGTCCTGAACAATTGCCAACTTCAGCAGACCCCTGAAGAAAAATGTCCCCACAACTGTTGAACACAAAAGGAAAGTGCTGATGAAATATACAATGCTTGTGAGGCAGCGAATGGGAAATAAACGCAACGCCTGAAGCAAATATAGACTCACGAATACTGAGTGAAAATAATCAATGAATGCTTAGTAGTTAGGACTGGAAGCTTGCGTTGTGTTGACGAACGGGTCTGACGTCACTCAGCGGGAAAAGTGCTCAGAGAAACTAAAGAAAAGTGCTGGTTAAGATGCAGCACCTGCAAAACACAGCATGTGTACAGAGTGTAATCAATGAAATCTTAGGGGATATGAAGTCGACCTTGCCAAACAGGTTGAAGGATCAAAGCATGTCAAATAAAGAGCCAGTCCAAGCCCTATTTTACCTCAGGCCTTGCGATCCTACTTCTGCAAAGAATAAGTGACACCGTCTATCCCTACTACCTCACGTCGCAGGGTAACAGTACCACAAAGGAGCAATGAGAGGCACTGCTTTCAAACTGATAGAGCCAGGAGAGCAGGTGCCTCTCGTCAGGGCTCAGTAACCACACACCTGTTGGGTGCTGTCAGAGCATGTATGCTGCAGCCTGCCATCTTAGTCCTAGCACGTTTTCTATGCTGCACTAGGAAGAATTGCGTGCTTCCTAATAACAACATAATGTTGCCACCAACATGAACCAACAAATGAACAAAGTGTGCTGTTTTCTTGCCACCCTGACACGTCAGCCTCATGTAAAGCTTTTGAGATTATTGCCACAAACAGATTGAGAAATCTCAGCCATAAAACACCCCATCAAAGTCCTTAAAAGTCCTTAAAAGCCACTGGCATATTTGTAGCTTCCCAGATCAACATCATACAGGCTCAGTCATCCAATTTGTAAGGATCACCCAATTTAGACAAGATGTTAGTTGTGCCATACACTTTCCACTTCTTTATAATGCTCTGAACTATATTCAGAGGTATAGTTAAAGCCTGTGAAATCTTTTCGTATTGTTCTCCTAACTTGTGCCTTGTCACAGCTTTTTGCCTGGAGACCTTAGGAATGCTTCTTTCCCTTTTGAATTCTCTCATGCACTACTAGTAATGGAATCGCTACGGAACTGCCTTTTACTTTCTGAAGTAATCAATGCCACTACTTTTGGTAACAGGTAGGTTTCAGTTACCCTGTTACATCATCTGGAAGGTGATTTCTACCTGACGTCTACTTATAACTGTATAAGAATAATCACTTATCCAATCCAAATATTTTCCTAATTAAAGTGTAATAATTGATCAGATTTTTAAATGTTATTTTCACTTTATGATACTGAGGGCTATAATGTGTAACTGCAGCTGGGAAAAGTTTTTGTTCATTTAAATTCAGGCTAAGGATACATATGCACAGTGTTTTGAGTGAAAATGTGTTAAATACATTAACTTTAGAATTGTGGCTTATAGTGTTGGTGTAATATTTGTAGTAAATAAGGATATATCTGCAAGCCAAGACAAAACATAGGTATCTAAGCCCAGTAAAGAGCCATGTTCTTATTATACATGTTTAAGCATACATACAGTTGGTAGGCACCCAACACTAATGTTGCATAAATGTGGAGCTAGTCTTCTCTATCAGCCTCTAAAAGTTTTCTCCTACATTTTAACATTACTGCAAGGATTCACTTCTGCCACATGAATATTAGAGAGGTAAAGTCTGGTTTATGGTTGGCATTCCAACTACATACATTTGGAGTTATCATGCATTGGGGCACTGCCATGCTGAAACAGGTAATGTATTCCCCAAACAGTTGGAGTAAAATTGCAAACAATCAATATTTCCTTTAATGGAACAAAAGAGCCCAGGCCAAACTATCAAAAACCAAACCAGCCAGCTATTCCTCACTATTACCTACTGTTGGCTTTATGTACAGCACAACCAGTTACATTCATTTGTATACAGCTTTTTTATCTCAGAATTTTATTGCTCAAATGTTGATCTTTGATGTCTCAGGAGACTTATTTGAGATTCTCACTTACATTTCACTTAAAGATCAACTTTGTCACAAATGTTTCTCCTAAATTTGCTTCTAAAAATTAGACAAAAATGAGACATGAGATGCTTCTGAGTTTAAAGGTGTGAAAGCTGCGAATGTGGTTCTCAAACTCAGTATCAAGGATACTGCAAATCCCTGTTTTATACAAATAAAATGTGAATTAATATATTTGTTAGATGTACAGACAAGGAAAATAAATACATAAACAAATAAAAAACTAACTTTCCATACAATTACAGAGATTGGTCAAACTGACTGCAAAGACGTTATTTTATAGAAGTTCCATATTGAGAATAATTGAGCCATTTGTTGCAACACTTTGTACTCCCAATGTTTCTCTTTGGAGATTACACAGATGTATGGTTGATTTAGTAAGTATGAGGATTATTTATGTTTTACCTTGTGATAGAAATGAATTCTGTATTTTTGTGAAGAGCATTATTGAGGTGAAATATCTTGGGCAGAAATGTGTTATGAGATCTCTCATTTTATGAATGTGTGATTGATGAACATGTCTGGGCATGCATTTTGTATAGATGAATACCAAATATTTATATTTTATTTATTTATATTTTATTATATTTATATTTATATTGTGTCATTTAATCTGAAAGTATAATAAGCATACATACAGTGGGGCAAAAATATATTTAGTTAGCCACTGATTGTGCAAGTTCTCCTACTTAAAAAGATGAGAGAGGTCTGTAATTTTCATCATAGGTACACTTCAACTATGAGAGACAAAATGAGGGAAAAAAAATCCAGGAAATCATATTGTAGGATTTTTAAATAATTTAATTGTAAATTATGGTGGGAAATAAGCATTTGGCCAATAACAAAAGTTCAACTCAATACTTTGTAACATAGCCTTTGTTGGCAATGACAGAGGTCAAATGTTTCCTGTAGGTCTTCACCAGGTTTGCACACACTGTAGCAGGTATTTTTGCCCATTCCTCCATGCAGATCTCCTCTAGAGCAGTGATGTTTTGGGGCTGTCGCTGGGCAGCACGGACTTTCAACTCCCTCCACAAATTTTTTATGGGGTTGAGGTCTGGAGACTGGCTAGGCCACTCCAGGACCTTGAAATGCTTGAAATGCCACTCCTTCGTTGCCCGAGCGGTGTGTTTGGGATCATTGTCATGCTGGAAGACCCAACCATGTTTCATCTTCAATGCTCTCACTGATGGAAGGCCCCGTTCATTTCTTTCTTCCCTTCCCCTTAAAACGATCAGTCCGTCCTGTCCCCTTTGAGAAAAACAGCCCAAAGTCAATGATGTTTCCACCCCCATGGCAATCAACATAAGGTATTGGGTTCTTAGGATGTCAACTCAGCATTCTTCTTTCTCCAAACACGATGATTGAGTTTTAGGAAAAAGTTTCTATTTTTGGTTTAAATCCTGACCACTGATATTCTCCCAATCCTCTTCTGGATCACCATATGCTCTCTGGCAAATTCAGACGGCCTGGACATGTTAACTGGCTTAACAGGTGGGACACGCCTGGCACTGCAAGAGCTGATTCCCCCTCGCATATTGTGTTACTGATTGTGCCTTTGTTTACTTTGGTCCCAGCTCTCTGCAGGTCAGTCACAGGTCCCTCCGTGTAGTTCTGGGATTGTTGCTCACCGTTCTCAATATCATTTTGACCCCACGGGATGAGATCTTGCGTGAAGCCCCAGATCGAGGGAGATTATCAATGGTCTTCCATTTCCTTACAGTTTCTCCCACAGTTGATTTATTCACACCAACCTGCTTGCCTATTGTAGATTCACTCTTCCCAGCCTGGTGCAGGTCTACAATTTTCTTCCTGCTGTCCTTCGACAACTCTTTGGTCTTGGCCATAGTTGAGTTTGGAGTCTGACTGTTTGAGGCTGTGGACAGGTGTCTTTTATACAGATAACGCGGTAAAACAGGTGCCATTAATACAGGTAATGAGTGGAGGACAGAAGAGCTTATTCAAGAAGGAGTTACAGGTCTGTGAGAGCCAGAAATCTTGCTTGTTTGTGAGTGACCAAATACTTTTTTGTCACCATGATTTACAATTAAATTCTTTAAAATCCAACAATGTGATTTCCTGGATTTGTTTTTCTCTTTTTGTCTCTCATAGTTGAAGTGTACCTATGATGAAAATTACAGACCTCTCTCATCTTTCTAAGTAGGAGAACTTGCACAATCAGTGGCTGACTAAATACTTTTTACCCCACTGTATAATAACCAATTATTCACAGCTTTTTCATCCTGTCTGCGCATGTGTTTTGTTTAACCACCCACTCCCATCCACTACCACTGCAAGCTGTTGCACAACCTGCAGGGCTCTACACAGATGCTCATAACTGCTTTACCAACTGAGACAACTGGTTTATATCTGTCTTAATCAATTATTGCCAAATTATGGATGTATTCTGTTCTGTCTGCATGTCCAATGGCTGACTTTATTTTGTTTAATATTGTTTTATATCACAGTACGGTGCCCTGGAGAGTCTAAAAACAATGGTAATTACGAAGCAAACAAACGCCACGGATGTCAGAGCACAAATAGGCAGAACACAACAACAAAATCATAAAGGCAGAACAGAACAACATTTCCAGAAAATAAGGATTTCAAAAACACTGCATTTGGTGAAAACACAACAGCATTTATGAGGCAAACAACAGTCGAGAACACAAATACATTAAACACAAAAGTATTAACGAACTAAATTAATTGAAAAAAGAGCTGCAGCTGGTTATGCACACACCGGAAGTGCTTCTGGCCACTAAAGGTTGATGTTTTACATCTGAAAACTATGGTCGTTTCTCAATACCAAGTATTTGAAGCTTGGACTTGCGTACTTCCTAAGTATGGACTAGGAAGTTTGACTTTGCGAGTACATTCTTCCGATGACATGCGGATGCAGTACGGTTATTCTATAAATGGAGCAGCAGCGTACTTGGCTATGGAGACAAGACAGTTTATTTTTTACACCTAGATAAAATCCTAAAACATATTGTATAAAGCCTGTCCATGGTGGAAGAAGTGCTCAGGTCTTTTACTTTCCATTGAATAGTTTAATCTACGTGTAACAATGGAACGATCGCATTTAAGCATAAATAAAAACCTTCCCAAACATAACCAAGCACCAAACAAGTCTGATTTTAGAAGGGAATTTAATTCTTAACTTCAGTTTATATCAGACAATTCATATTTAGAAGACAGGTTGAATAAATAATACATATAATGCCTAATAAATACGTTAACTTTACGGTACAGATGTCGTCTGTGTTAGAACCCCCTCTTCCGACACTAGAGGGCGGCGTCGGCCTACTAATCGCGCCAAGGCAGGATCCGGGGGCACCTGCCGTCAGAACTCGGTGCGCATGCCTCCTCGTTTACGGGAATCAAGTGCACCTGCTTCTCAGTGTTAAATAGCCACTTGTAGCGGTCGCCGAAGCTGCACTGTCGCCTTTGGCTACATTTAATTAGCTCACATTTGATTAGCTCCTCGGAATCTCTCCTTTCTTTCTCTCAGGGTTACAGGTACAGGTTGTCCCGCAAAGGGGGCCACTTGAGTAGAGCTTAGAAGCTCAAGGTAACCATCAGGGCCTAGTATTTAGGTAAGGGAAAGTTTATTCACTCTCTGGAATGGCGTTAGGCCATCCAGAGCGTTCTTCTCCGAGCAGCTTCAGCGCTTGCGGCTCATCCGCGCTTCTGCGCCTGTGCGTGCCTCCTTAACGCACTGTGGCTTCCTTGCTCGCGGTACTGCCACTTTTTGGGCTTTTTGGGTCGCGTCGTGTCCTCAATGTGAGCTTTTGTGTGTTATACATTATTTTCCGTTCCTGTTTAGCCTGGTAGTGTCTCCACTTTTTCCTTTTGAATCTGCAATCGGCGGTTCATGTGTTTGCTGTTCTCTACCCCGCTCTCTGGGCTGCTCTGACATCACCACCAGCATGGCGCATCTGTAGCGTGTTCGCCTCCGAACGCCCGCTTCCTCAGTTTGAATCCAGCCTCCCACACTTTGGTGGCTTCACTTCCTTCCCATCCATTTACCCATACTATCTTATTCTTTCTCACTCATCTTACACCGCCTCCAGTTGGGGGTGCTCTAAGACTCCCTGCACTTGGGTCCTCGCTCCTCGCTTTCCCTCTCGCACCTAGACCCATATCGTAACAGTACAGTGCAGCCCGTATGGACCCAGCAGGCCCTACTCCGCCCACCACAGCTCTCCAACACCATGGAGTAACCCTGGGGCGTCATGAGCAGCAGCTCGTTGCCGTCACCCAGCAGGTGGAGTCTCTGGTGATTAATATTAAGGAGCTTAATGACAAACTGCTGGTTCTCATCCAGCCCCCCTCACCTCCCATCCCTCCTCCCCCAGCTGTCCTTGCATCCCCTCCACCTCTCCCTTCCCACCCCCCGTCGGGGATTCTCTCCTGCCCCCCCCAAGAGAGATTTGGGGGAGAACCGGATTGCTGCAGGGGGTTTCCCTGCAGTGTTCATTAACCTTTGAGCAAAGTCCCTCACAATTTCCCTGAGCGGGCACGAGTGGTCTATATGCTGTCCCCTACTTACTGGCTGAGCCCTCGACTGGACCACCTTCGTGAGGGACTTCGGCTCAATAGCTGCACCCCTCATTGCCCTCACACGCAAGACTCCAGGCCCCTTTCGTTGGACCAGGGAGGCGGGTGTTGCGTTCGAGGAGATCAAGCGATGTCTCACTAATCCTCCGATTCTGGACCAACCGGACCCGGAGGAACCCTTCATTGTTGAGTAGATAGACGTGTCTGACATCAGCGTAGGGGCCGCCCTGTCACAACGCTTCCCCATTGGGGACCGGGAACTCCTTGCCGTCAAGCTGGCCCTGACGGAATGGCGTCACTGGTTGGAGGGGGCCAAGCACCCATTCTTAGTTTGGACCGACCATAAGAACCTGACGTACATTCAGCAGGCTAAGTGTCTCAACACTCGTCAGGCCCGCTGGTCTTTGTTCTTCGGTCAGTTCAACTTTGCGGTCTCCTTCTGACCAGGCTCCAAGAACACCAAGCCGGACGCCTTGTCCCGTCAGTGGGACCCGCCACTCGAGGAGGCCCTGGCCAAGGCCTTTCAGCGCGAGCCCGACCCGGGGGGGGCGGTCCACCAGGCCGCTAGTACGTCCCCACCCGAGTTTGGTCCCTTGTCATGCGCTGGGGGCACATGGCCGGAATCCCCATGCACCCTGGAGGAACCAAGACATACGAGTTCCTCCGGAGGTGCTTCTGGTGGCCTGGTATGGCTGCCGACGTCAGACAGTTTGTTTTCGGCCTGCGAGGTCTGCGCGCGCACCAAGACCCCTAGGGAGCGCCCTGCTGGCCTTGTCCAGCCCCTTCCCATCCCCTCCTGCCCCTGGTCCCATATCACATTGGACTTCGTGTCTGGCTTGCCCCTGTCCAGGGGAATTACGATTGTCCTGACCATTGTCGACCGGTTTTCCAAGGCCTGTAAGTTCGTGCCGCTCCCCAAGCTTCCCTCGGCCAAGGAGACTGTGGTAGGCTAGCGGTTAAGATGCTGGACTATGGACCAAAAGGTCCAGGGTTCAAATCCCACCTCTGCCAAGCTGCCACTGTTGGGTCCTTGAGCAAGACCCTTAACCCACAATTGCTTGGATTGTAAGATTGTATCAATTGTAAGTCGCTCTGGATAAGGGCGTCTGCTAAATGCTGTAAATGTAAATGTAAATGTAAATGAGACGGCGGGTCTGGTCCTCCACCAGGTACTGCGCACCCACAGGATTCCCTGCGACCTGGTCTCGGACCGCGGCCCCCAGTTTGTTAGCCGGTTCTGGACAGCCTTTTGCCGCCTCTTGGGCTCCACGGCCAGCCAGTCATCGGGGTTTCAGGTCAATCAGGACCTGGCCCACATGCTTCGCTGTCTCACCTCTAAGAACCCCTCCACCTGGTCTGAGCAGTTAAGGTGGGCAGAGTTGGCCCATAACACCCTCCAGCACCGGCCCTGGGCATGTGCCCTTTCGAGGCTCAGTTCGGCTTTGCCCTGCCTCTCTTCCCGGACCAGGAGGAGGAGGTCGGGGAAGCTACGACCATGCAGTTCATGCGCCGGTGCCGTCGGGCCTGGCAGAGAGCCCGGACCTCCCTTCTGCAAAATGTCGAGACTATACGGCGGTTTGCTGACCGCAGGCACAGACCCGCTCCTTCCTATCGGCCGGGGCAATGGGTCTCCTTAGGGCACAGCGGCTTCCTTTCTCGTGCTACTGCAGCTTTTTTGGCTTTTTGGGCTGCGTCGTGTCCTTGACGCGAGCTTTTGTATGTTATACATCATTTTCCGTCCCCGTTTAGCCTGGTAGTGTCTCCACTTTTTCCTTTTGAATCCACGATTGTCGGTTCATGTGTTTGCCGTTCTCTACCCCCCTCTCTGTGCTGCTCTGACATCACCACCAGCATCTGTAGTGCTTTCGCCTCCGAACGCCCGCTTCCTCAGTTTGAATCCAGCCTCCCACACTTTCTTCACACATTCACTTCCTTCCCTTCCATTTACCCATACTATCTTATTCTTTCTCACTCATCCTACACCGCCTATGTGCCTTCGCAACTGATCTGACTGACTTGCCATTCTTTGTGACCTCATCATATGCATTTTTAAAAATAACATTTGCCTCTGTCAGTCCTTTTTTCCCACTGCCTAGGCATTCTGTAAAATTATTAAAATCAAGCACGTTTCCTTAGTTGTATATAAGGGGATGGTTGTAACACTTTTTAAAGATGTGTTACAACTCACCCCACCCCTGTCAGACAATGTTTAGCTAGCTGTATTAGTGGTTTGAAATTTGCATGGGAAAAATGCATCACATTTTGCCTGAGAAACTACAGTTTAATGTAATATAATTCACATGGTGTCATCTATAATAGTATAAGTACAAAAACAAAATACAGTCTTGGTTCAAAAATTTACTTTCTTACCTCAAAATTATTTTTTTCTTTATAGAATCTGCATGTGCCTGTTTCCAGCCTGGACAACCACCACATGGACTCAGGGAGGAAATGGGTAAACACTGAAATGATCATATGACTCCTATCTTATCCATGATTAGTGAAATTGGTAGTGTTATAACTCTCCCCGTGTTACAATCATACCCGGTCTCTCCTACACAAGAACACAAGCACAGAAATGTACGCATATTGAGAAACGGCCAACGAATCATCTCCGTGACACTTACGGTGTTCCTCAATACCAAGAATGTGAAGTCTAGGTGTACTACCAAGGACTAGTGTACTTGATAGTACGGACTTGGCAATTTTGACTTGCGAGTACAAACTACCAAGGATGGGAGGTTGTGTTATGGTCATTCATCAATTGGAACAGCAGAATACAAGTTCAACATGAACAATTTCGCTTTTTTTTGGTACAAATCACCCTCTTGGAATTATAAGGTTTTATCTGACACATCAAAATTGAGTTATTCATTTATTCTTATTCTGTGACAAATCCTTAACATTATGTGATGTGTTTTTTTTAGGTTTTATGCATTTTGCATTTTATGCATTTGGTTCTATCTAAAGGTTGTATCTGCAAAGTCGAACTCTAAAAGGATTTATCTGTCGGCGCTTCGAATACACATAAGCGGACCAATCATTCCTTGCCATGTCGCTCAATGACAGCGGGAAAAGGAGCGGAGAAGAAAAGCTTGGTGAAGTTCGTTGTTTTTTATTCTTAAATTATGTTAATAAAAAAAAATAGGTAGTAAAAAATCTGTACTTTCGTTGTGATTAAGATTTAATGCAGCACAGCCAACGCTTATTAATAACCCTAGACAGGGCGCAAATCCTTCATACGGCAAATGCACACTCCGCGGTCCAGCTCAGGAATAAACGGATAAGAAAATGAATGAATGAATGAATGATTGAATGAATGAATGATTGAATGAATAGACAAATGAACAACATGAAATGTTCATTTTAATGTTCAATTTAACTGAGTTGTTTAATTGTCAGTGAAATTTTGCAATGGCTTGTGACAGTGTTTAATTAACAATGCATTAATGTTAATAAACCAATTGTAATTAATCATGAAATAAAATTAATAACTAAATAAAAATACTCTAAGGTTGTATGAGTTGTATGCCTAACCTTACAAGTTTATAAACATTTTTGAAACGTGAAATATTCCTGAAACATTGCCTGTCATCTTGAAAAGTCTTATTTCTTACATATTGTAATGTTGTTCCTGAAAGATAATTAAATAGCATACATTTGAATTGATGTGCTAATTACAACCATTGACTTCCTTAATTCAATCATCTTTTTACATTTTTCTTCCAAAATAAGGCATTTTGGTACATTAGAGTCAACATTTCTGATCTAAAACTAAAAAATAAAGCCTAATACAGAAAATACTAATACTAGAAAATAAAACATAATACAGTACTGCTTTTATACTGACCTGCTACACTTACTTGCTGGAACAGCTTTTTAGAGTTGA
Source organism: Ancistrus triradiatus (assembly GCA_025084515.1). Lineage (NCBI taxonomy): Eukaryota > Metazoa > Chordata > Actinopteri > Siluriformes > Loricariidae > Ancistrus > Ancistrus triradiatus. Next base: position 47,650 of record JAJAGP010002919.1, read on the forward strand.
TAGGATTTTGATATTGCACATTTAGAGTACATTTAGGGTGTCTGTGATTTTCATGTATGAAAAAGACTTGTTCCACATAATCTCAGTCATCAGTTTCGTTATTTAGAATGCAAAATCTTTGAAGCTCAATATCTCAAATCTACTCAAAACGCAGACATAACCTTATAACTCCAAGGGGACGAAATAAGCTAATTATTTAGCTTATTTGTTAACCTGTCTACCCATTTATATATAGACTTGACAGTTTACTTTGTACAGCTAGATAAAAAAACAACACAACAAAGTCTATCAGTGGTGGAAGACGTGCTCAGATCTTTTACTTACCATGACTAGTTTAATCTGCGTTTAACAATGCAGATAACAAACTGACCGCATTTAAGTATAAAATAGTGACCTTGCCAAATAACACCAAACATTTCAGATTTTAGATGGAAATTTAATTCTGAACTTTAACAATCATATAACATAATTCATATTTAGAATACAGGTTGAATAAATAATGAATGTAATAATAAATACAATTTTAAAAACACAGAGAACAATTAAAATGCAATGTAAATAAAGTAATAACCTTCGTCACATCTCCGAAAACGTCAGAGCAAATTTATATGTAGGCTCTATCTATTAGGAACCGAGCACCCCCGTGCTCCGACACTAGGGGTCACCATTGGCGCGGCAAACTTCGTGGGACAGGTGCGCACGCGCAGTCAGCGCTCAGCCGGCGCGACTGCTTCGATCACAGCTGCCGACCCTCGAGGCGCAGCTGATATTTACCTCTTTACTGTTTATCGCGTGTATGCGTTATATCTCTCATATTCCTGTACATCGGCTCCTTTCTTGTTTCCGTTTATCAGCTCTTTTATCAGCAGGAGTTCCATTCACTTGGGTCCTAATATTCCCTTTTATACGGTTCGCACTATCTTGATAAAATGACCACGTAGTTGACGTTAACGACTACATTCTCGCCTAAAAATCTTTATCTTTAAAAACTTTATTCTGTGACACTTCAACAGTAGTACTTTGAAAAGTACTACTTACAGAGTTGGTAGAAGTTGTGGGGTAGGCCTACAGAAATACGTGGGCTTTGCTTGCCCTGCTGCCACCACAATCCTGAAATGGATAAGTGAAAAATAAGAGAAGATGAGATGAGAAGACATCCAAACATCCAAGTACAGGTAAGAATTCAGACTGAGAAAGGCGGTCTTGGTGTGCCAGGGACCAAGCCTGAGAAATTTCAAGGCTGTAAGTCGAAAACTTACTGTGCCTGCCAGGGACCTCATGGGCCAGGGACTTCGACTTATGAGTCTTGGTGTAGCCGGGACCGATCATACCAAATTTTGTGTTTTTAGCTCAAAAATGGACCTAATTATAACAGTAAAAATAAGTGAATGCAGCGTGCGAATGCATAAACGTCTCTTTTAGCTGTGAACAAGCACACTTCTCCCAAATATGCCGGACGTTTGAGCTTTTGTCCTGTATCAAAAACTGTAGGAGCAAGAACAACAGTGTGTTGCGCAATACCTTTGTACCTTTGTAGCAATCCTGTAGGAAATCATTCACTCCTAGAATATTTTTCAGATGGAAAACGTTGACCTCTAGTGGCCAGGAGCACTTGCAGGGTGAGCAAAGCTAAATGCAGAATTTTTGTAAATGTTTTTCATATTGATTAACGCTGTTGTGTTCAGTTTAAATGTACACACATTGACAAGAAAAAAATAAAAAAACTCAACTCAAACTCATAAACTTTGTGTGAATGTAATGATGATATATGTAAGTATTAGAGAGGAAAGGAATAGTTTTACTGGGGAAATCTTAACAATATAAAGGAGGCTCTATTACCCTGTTAGGCTACTCTAACCTGGATACAAGATGAGATACGGTTGGGTAATGGAGGCATACAGGTTCTGTATTGTATCCTGTGGCATTCTCCACAGATGTTGCAGCTGGGTCTGTAGATCCTGCACACTGGTGTTGCTAGATATGGTATCGGTATCAGTGCCAATACTGACACTTACACACATTAGATAGCACAATAGAGAGCACCGATACCATGAAGCAGTTACTGATGCACATGCACGCCACTAGATGAAGCTTAATTGAAGCCAGCAGCAAGTCTGCTGTGTGGGATTATTCCTTGCTTGAGACGAGCAGTAGAAAAATGCCTGCTGCAAATTTTGTAACAGCAGTATCTTGAGGGGTGGCTGAAATGTCAATATAACAAACAATTAAAAAGTCCAGTAAGATTATGCTTCCCTACTTGCGCTTGTTACTGCATTAAGACAAAATGTATTTTTCCATGGCTCTACAACTTTACAAACCCAACCAGTAAATATTATTAATTCATTAATTATTATATCTTATTTGGGATACAGATCACTGCTTTTACCAAAATAAAGGCACACCAACCTGTAAAAAGTGGTACACTATAAATACCAGGATTAATAGGCACCTATCGAGTAGTTCAGTCAGATAGTTGGTATCGGTATTTGTTAGTGTCCCTTGTATCACTACTAGGGGTGACTGACTGTCATGGCTCCCCAGATCATCACACCAGCAGTTGGGGCAGTGTGTCGCTCCACAGCAAAGGCATGACTGAAGTGCTGGGTACGTTATTTTTTGTCTTTGAGTATATTTGTGTTCTTGACTTTTGTTTTCTTCGTAAATGTGTTTTCAGCAAATGCAGCATTTTGGAATGCCTCATATTTGGAAATGTTGTTGTATTCTTACTAATGTATTTGTGCTCAGATTAATGATTGTGTGTTCTCAACTTTCGTTTGCTTTGTGGTTGTAATTTGGCTCCCTATGCCACTATACTTAAGTACAATACCATATCACTTAACTATTTCACTACTTACTTATTAACTTGATGCACTTATTAACTTGATTTTAAAATATTTATATGACCATTTGCCCATTTAATTAGGAACATCATTGTATATTCACTGGTCAATTTAATTCCAACTGAATTAGCTTTGTTTGAAACAATTTATTTGAATTTAGAATCAGTGACATACTGTATAATGCAGAGTGACCATTAGGTTCTCGGTCACCTCTCTTACCATGGCCCTTCTCCCCTGATTACTTAATTTGATGGGGCGGCCAGCTCTTAGGAAGAGTCCTGGTTGTTCCAAACTTCTTTCATTTAAAAATGATGGACATTATTGTGCTTTTGGGACTTTCAGTGCAGCAGAATTTTTTTGTATTCATCTCCAGATCTGCAACTCTACACAATCCTGTCTCTGAGCTCTACAGGCAGTTATTTCATGTGAGACCTTAAATAGGCAGGTGTGTGTGTCTTTCCAAAACATGTCCAATCAACTGAATTTACCACAGGTGGACTCAAGACAAGTTGTAGAAACATCTCAAAGATGATCAAGAGAAATGGGAGGCCCCTAGAGCTAAATTTCAAGTGTCATAGCAAAAGCACTTGAAATAATAAATTTGCTAAATATTTACTTTGAATAAATTTGCAAAAATTCTAAAATTCTCAGTTTTCAGTTTTTCAGTTTGATATTGGAGTTTTGAGTGCAGGTGTGGGGGGGGGGGCTTGATTTTAGGAACTTGATTTTACATAACATAAGAAAATGTGAAAAAAGTGAAAGGGTCCAATGACTTTCTGAATGCATTGTATGTCTTTATATCATAGTTTCTATACAGACCCGACAAACAAGAAGTGTTTTGTCTTGTATAATATGCCTTCTTGGGCTTGCTTTTCAACAATTATCTGTTCACTACTCACAATAGCTGTACCTTTGATTAATGACTTTATACTATCCACAGCTGCCTGGCCACATTTAAACTGTCAAAGCAGACCCTCTAATGCTTTACTCTCACTATGACTCAAGTAAACATATCTGGAAACGCTTGGCTCTGGTTAATACATAAAGATTATGTGAAGACAGCCATTCTATGAAACAAAAGTACCACAATATACATCTTTTCTAAATACAGATACATTTACTGCGGTGGAACAGAGTAGTGAAGAGTACAACAAACAGTACATAGTAAACTTTGTATACGAGAGCAAACACTTTCCTACAGCACCAACAATTTTGGCTCAGATTTGGATTAACTTGGCTCACAGTTGCATTCTGTACTGCCAGAAAATATAAACCTGTTATTGCTAAGAGGAGAGTAATTACTTGTCAAGATGTTTGTGTGCTATATAAAGTTTTTGTTATGTGCTAAGAAAAAAATAGTTATCACTGTATAGTTGTATTACACTGTACACACTATAAAATGTTTATTGTTAGATTTGGATATTGAATGCAAAATTACTTGAATGATCACTACCCTGCTTTGAAATCACAAAAAGAAAGGATATGTAATAAAGAGGCTGTGTAATATAGTAATGTAGAACTGAACATAAAGAGAGGATTGAAAATCTTAAATTAAATGTTGTTAAACATTGTACAACTGTTAAAACATGATATTTATTTAGCCATGCTGTAGTTAATATTTATTCTCTGCTTTGGCTGAAATAGTGATGACAAAGTGAGCCCTCAACGGCAATTAGTATATCTTTATTTTTTAATCAAGTCAATCCTTTTAATACAAAAGAAAGTCTACCGGTGGTATAAAATAAACTTCTTTTGACTGTCTCCCTGTTGGTGGGCCAGCGGAGCTTGGGAACAATTACTATAATACACTTTCCACTGTTTTATACTGCACAATAAACTGACTGTCAACTATTAACACAAAAGGCAGACTTTCTACCAGCTAGTGGCTTCCTTCTTAGAATAACAAACTGATAGATTTAGCAGTCCCTCTTTAATAATTCTGTCTAGTGTGGTGGAGCATCCACCATCAGATTTGAGAAATGGGTGTTACAGTTTTCCTCTGTTTTTGAGTCTTGTTTCAGTTTCCTTTTTTTATATTCAGAGGCTTATACTCTGTGGAAAAATAAAGGAGAAATGAAGTATATATACAGTCCAGTCAACTATGACATTTATATCAAATAATACAACACAATGCATATATTCATTCATTCATTTTCATACTCATTCTAATTCGGGGTCACAGGTGCTAACCGGCAGCATAGAGCAGAATGTGGTAACCAACTCTAGACGAGGCGCCAATACATCGCAGGGCTTGTGTGCGCACACACACACACACACACATACACTCAGGTCGCAGTAGTATGCGTGTCCTGCACATCCTACAGAGGATGGTTGCTGTTGCAGCACCGGGGACCCTCCTTCAGGTACAGTCAACTGTATCCACGTGAGACTTGTGACCTGGCAGAACAGCACCCCGGGGACTCGAACCTGGGCTCATGTGGTGGCGTTCTAGTCCATTAGACCTTAAGTGGTGGTGTTATATGTTACTATAGTTATACAGTCATATGGTTAATCTATGTTTTAAATATTTGACATACATTTCCAGTTGACAAAAAATGCTCATAATGGTACATGATAGAGTTTTCATTACCAAAATAAGATTAGTTGTTTGGCACTGAAAAGAATAACGAGCTTATGAAATCAACTCTACAAGCAACTTTGAAAACAATTTCATGATGATATATATTCTTCTGGTTCAACTCAACTTGTGTGGCACTGCTACCAGATGGTGTTAATGGGACTTACTCATTTGAAACTGCTGGTTGCCAGACTATATGTTTCAACATTAAATTGTCAAGTGCCATTAATCACACTGTGAGACTGCTGAAAGGGGCAACACTGGGAATTCACCTAAAGCACAAAATCTATCATGCTATATTAGATCCCATGCAGTCCATATTAACAACTGGTTCACTGGCAGGTGAAACTGAATCCACTGAATATCCCAGGGTGATTGTACGGTCCAATTTACTTTACTAAATGAATTAAACAATCACAAAATAGCTCAAGCTGTGCGTTACAGAAAAAATTCCACATAATGGCATGTAATACTCCCCACTTACAGGTCGACCCTGTTGAGGAATGTACCGACTTGGTTGTTGGGGCTGAAATGAGACACTGGTTAGAACATGTGCTGCAAACAGCAGATGCAATTGCTGTGTGCACTTCTTGGGTGCCCTTCTAAACACTGGGGTTTTATTACACCTCATTAGACCTAAAAAATAACAGAAGATCTCTGTTTATTTGTTAAAGCAACATACATGCATAAAAAGACATGCCTACACATATAATGCATGGTACACACCTACACACATACATAGATTTATAATATCTCTCTGTCTGTTTTACACAAAATAATTAAAGGCCTTTGTGAATGTCTAGAAGCTGCATGCCAGGACATCATAGTCACCATTACTCTGGAGAGTGTCAGAGTATCAGTGTCTGGAAAGCATGTGAGTCTCTGGATTAACCTAATCAGAAGGCTGCGAGTTCAAATACAAGCAGCACCAAGCTGACACTTTCGAGCTCTCAAGGGAGGCTCTTAAAAAGTACTACTTATCCTATTTGTAAGTTGCTTTGAATAAAAACATCTGTCAAATGAATACATGTAATTTTGTCATTTATTAAATAAGTGATTAACATTTTGCATTATTACTCATAATACATAGTATAATTAGCATAATACTCTTTTACTGACTCTTACAAGAAATGGAGTTAAATGTGAGTCTTATTCTAGTGTGTTATGTTGTAAGAATGGAGCAGACAACAGCCTGGAACAGCAGCTGCAGTGCCTGTTTATGTCCACTAAGAGTCAGCTTTCATCAAAGCAGTCCCAGTCATCAGTAAAAGCCCAAAGCGGAACACGGCAATTTATTTCCCATAGTAATAGTCAAACATATTTTTGCGAGTTCTAGAATATGACTTGTCAATCACTTGGAATTGAATGTAATATTTAAATAAAAACCAATCACATGCCTGAGCCAAGAATAAAAAGCTGCATCTGCTTATATACATACATGAAAAGGTTCACAGCTTAGCCAATCGTATTAGACTTAGAGACTGTATTCTATCATACTTGTGGCAATGGTTGTTATAGTAGCCTCTTGAGGTTGTATTACTGTCTGAACCTTTATTTTTCAGGCAACATGAGCTATTGGCCTCGCTGTGTGTACTATGCAATATCCCTCCTTCACAAAGAAAATAACCCAAACAAAAACAAAGGCTTGTTTTGGCAGGCTAATAGTTTATGATTGTATGTTTAATGGAGACAAGAGGAGGGAGGAGAGCCGGTGGACTCTGCTGTTTGTGATGTTGGAGTTTGTGAGAAAGGAAGCACCAGGAAGATCAATACATCCTTTACTTCGATTTCCAGCAGTGTGTGACGTGCGTGTGGGGAAACAAGCTGCACTGAAGACACTTTCCTTATTATGCATTTGACATGTATTTGGCCCATAGCCCTGGGGAATGTGATGAATGCAATATTTGGTCATCCTGCCTTTGTTAACCTCACTGGGGCTTCAGTTAGAGGCAATTTGGCAATGCCACATTTTTGGCTTTTTGAAAGAGGAACACTCTGCTTTAAACTCTGAGAGACCTGTGGAACTCGCATAAGTAATTGAGACTTAAGCTCTCTCAGTTTTTCTTCAGTGAGACAAAAAAAAATCTCTTCCTGGGCTCATGCAAATGAACAGAAGTGTTGACATACAAGGCCAAGGTGCCAGTGAGCATTCCAACAGCTGCTTGAGGTGTGCCTTTAAAATGAGTAGCCCTACAAAATGAGTAGGGCTTGACCAATAAAAAATTCTAAGGAGATAAAAATTCTGATTACAAATGAAATTCAGTTTAACTTCATATAATTAAAAATGACATATACACAAAACAGAGGAAATGATAACAAACTGTGTTCACTGGTAGAACCTCTAAATCCTTACATGGCCCAGTACCACTGACATACTTGTTGCATATTGACTATCACACTTACACTACAGGTAGCTTTTGTGTGAACTGGTAGACAGCATAGCATTCAGTAAAGCAAAGCAATGAGCTTTACGCCATTACCTGTTAACAAATGTTCAAAACAGTAGCTTAATTTTTATGGCCCTCATAAATGTCATAGAAACATTTTATATTAAACTTATTTAATAAATATAAAAATGATACTTTATGTATGTAAAATTCTTTAGAAACAACACATTGTTTCTAATTAATTAATCACATTGTTTCTAACGAATTAATCATAAAGAAATTGAAAATAAAATATAAATAAGGTTAAAACCACATTTAGACTACATTAAATTGTCATAAAATAGTGGTGTTACGGTGGTGGTACGGTTGAATCAATTATATAATGGTATTCAATAGTTCATTCATTTTAAGAAAACTTAAACTCAAGAAAACATTTCATTTTACAAAATAAATTGACCAATCAAGGACACTCCCAATAATAGTTCTAAAAATGGCCACACATTTGACCGCTTAATTAGCTACACTACAGAATGCAAAGCCATTCCTGCTGACACAGTGGTTTATTGGTAACTGCCACTGTGCTCTTTTTGTTAAATGTAATACTGCATTTAGCTATAATATGCTAAAGCGCAGTTAGTTAATGCCGCTCGCTCACGAGCCGTCCCCACTTCATTCAGCTGGCAGCCTGTAGGTAATTTCTATTAAACATGAAAATGCTAATCACATGAAAATGGCCTTATCTGCAGTTAGGGCAGTAATTTAAAAGTTAAAATCAGCTGGCACTGTGACAAACTTGATGGGGCAAGAACACAAGTTAACCCCTCTCATGGAAACAGCAACAGGTATCGTTCTATTAATTAAAGGTTTATAAGAGTAATTTTGACTAAACCTAAATCCCACCCTCACAGGATGAGGTCAACATCAATATTCTATGCAAACACACAAGAATTGCACATTAGGGGGCAGTATGTATGTTATGTAAACTAAATACAATACAATTTATTATTTATTAAGGTGGCAGTTTTGAAATATCAGTATACTAACTGTTCCCTTATGTCCAAACATAAATGAAAAATTAAATCTTGTACATCCATTAAACATTTGAATTAATGACTTTATCACCACTTATTCTATGAATATTATGCAATCTCACCAAACTAGAAATTATATTTCGACTGTATCATATCATTTAGATATGTCTTGGTAGCAAAGTTGTCTTTGGAAAAAAAGAAATCAGTACATATCTCCAGAACAATGCAGCATATTGATGCATGAAATATTATAGTCCTACTTCTTTTGGTCATGTAGTTCAAAACGGAGAGCTAGCTGTTGGAACCATAAGTCTGACTGAGTTGAAATTTGGTAGGAGGCAGAGTTTCATTAAGTTGTTCATGCATATCTAAGGATAACTCAATTCATTCACAAATATGGTTGCAGCTGTACTCGGCTGGTGTAGCAATTTAACATTTTTTCACATTACAGAGAATCATTTGAGTGTTGGCGGTGCCATAGCTGTTTTAGTGATGTTCATCGATGGTCTCCTTAGTGTTCTAAATAACTGACAAGAAGTGCATAGCTTGGGTACCAGTTCCACAACAGAAACACAATAGTATGGGTTAAGGCAATACTATTAAACACATGCAACCTTACTCAAACACAGCATTAGATTATTAAACTTAATAAATAATAATAATCTTTATTTATATGGCACCTTTCCATAGGACACGCAGAAGTGCTTTACAAGTCCATAGACAACAGTAATAAGAAGCACAATCAGGTAAAAAATAGGTCAGATAAAATGTATACAATCCCAAATCAGAAAAAGTTGGAAAAATTTGAGTGTGGGAGAAAAGGAGAGAATTGTTGAAATGTTTAAAAACAATGTTCCTCTAAGAAAGACTTTAAATGATTTGCATATTTCAGTCCTAACTTTTTCTGATTTGACTTGTTTTGCATTGTCTTGTTGATAAATGCATTGATGTCCCTGGAAAAAATGTTGTCTTGAAGGAATCAATGGTACTGTAAAATCTCAATGTACTTTTCTGCATTAATGCTGCTATCACAGAACTTAAAATGACCTTTGCCATGGGCACTGACACAACCCCATCCCACGAAAGACCGTAGGTTTTGTACCCTAGGTACAGTGGTGCTTGAAAGTTTATAAACCCTTTATAATGTTTTATATTTCTGCATAAATATGACCTAAAACATCATTACAAGTCCTAAAACTATATATAAAAGAATCCAGGTAAACAAATGAGATAAAAATAATATACTTGGTCATTTATTTAATGAGAAAAATGATCCAATATTACATATTAGTGAGTGGCAAAAGTATGTGAACCTCTAGGATTAGCAGTTAATTTGAAGGTGAAATTAGAGTCAGTCATTTTCAATCAATGGGATGATTCAATCAGGTGTGAGTGGGCACCCTGTTTTATGTAAAGAACAGGGATCTATCAAAGTCTGCTCTTAACAGCACATGTTTGTGGAAGTGTATCATGGCATGAACAAAGGAGATTTCTGAGGACCTCAGAAAAAGAGTTGCTGATGCTCAACAGGCTGGAAAGGGTTACAAAACCATCTATAAAGAGTTTGGTCTCCACAAATCCACAGTCAGACAGATTGTGAACAAATGGAGGAAATTCAAGACCACTGTTACCCTCCCCAGGAGTGGTCGACCAACAAAGATCACTAACAAGAGCAAGGCATGTAATAGTTGGCCAGGTCACAAGGGGCTTGTCATCATTGATGGAACAATGAATTCTGAATTATCAGAGAATTCTAATGGAAAATGTCAGGACATCTGTTCATGAACTGAATCTCAAGAGAAGGTGGGCCATGCAGCAAGACAACGTTGTGGAAGGGCCTGAAGCAAGCAGTAAATATGAGGAAACCTACCAACATCCCAGAGTTGGAACCGTTCTGTATGGAGGAATGGGTTAAAATTCCTCCAAGCCGGTGTGCAGAACTGATCAACAGTTACAGGAAATGTTTAGTTGCAGTTATTGCTGTACAGATACTGAAAGCAAAGGTTCACATACTTTTGCCACTCACTAATATGTAATACTGGATAATTTTCCTCAATAAATAAATGCCAAAGTATAACTTTTTTTTCTCATTTGTTTGACTGGGTTCTGTTTATATACTTTTTGGACTTGTGTGAAAATCTGATGATGTTTTAGGTCATATTTCTGGAGAAATATAGAAAATTCAAAAGGGTTCACAAACTTTCAACAAACATCTTTTCATCAACAACTCTTTTCTGAGGTCCTCAGAAATCTCCTTTGTTCGTGCCATGATACACTTCCACAAATGTGTTGTGAAGAGCAGACTTTGATAGATGCTTGTTCTTTAAATAAACCAGGGTGCCCAGTCACACCTGATTATCATCACAGAAAATCAATATGTGGTGGTCAGAGCTGATAAATCACTGTATGGGAAACTGCAATAGCTTGGCAATTTAGCAATGGGAATACACTACAGTATCCCATATAGCATTGCTAAGTATGGTATATAATATGTGTTCGCACAACAACCAGATTGCATAACATGCAATTTCATAAATCTGAGACTACATCATAGATGTTAAGCAACGCACATGATCAGTTATCAATTCATAGTTGGCACTTGGTCCATACCTGATGCAGTCCATCACAAGGCTGAAAACAAGCTCATAAAAAGAACCAGTAGTGACAGATATCAACAGGTAGAGGTCTACAATGTGCAGTCTTGTGAGTCCAAAGTGTGAGAAAAATCTGCTCTAAATAAGAGCAAAATATCATGAAACGTTTGCTGTCAGAAACCACATAGCTGGTATGAAATTACCAAGACGCTAACATCACAGCAAATTCTTATTTCAGTGTCAGATATGAAGAAAATAGGTCATTGCTTTGAAATAGCTGGTGATGTTACCAGAATGAAAGGATTTGTTAGGTCCAAAGCCTCTTCAAGCAGCAATGACCACTTGTTGAAATTTACAGTTCTCAAAGACAGGGAAAAAGCCTTCAAAAACGTCAGCAGAATTCAAGACCTCTCAAGTATAACAATAGCCAGAAGGCTGGAAAGGCGATGGCCCACGAGAGATGTCTTTGAAAATCTGGTGAGAAATACAACAGTGAATGCATCTCTACTACCATTACGCATGAAATTAGAGGTGTCATGGTGTGGAAAGCATTTTCAGCTGCTTCACTGTGAAAAGTCAGTAAATGTTTTGGAATACAGGAAAATATTGCAGAAATGCTTGTTTTCTAATGAGGAATGATCACAGGTTATTATTCAACAATACAATGCTCCTGCTCACACTGCATATTCCACCAAGAAGAGGACTGAGAAGAAGCCCATAAGGGCTTGTCCAGGTTTGGGCCTTGTAGAGAATATTTAGTCTCACATTAAAAACAAACTAACTGGGAAACAGTTTTCATCTACTTGTAAAAATTTATTTTAAAGCCATTAACATAGAGACACTGACTCTTCTTTCTATAAAAAAAAACTGTCCTCAAGTTTACCCACAAGACTTAAAAACCATGAAAAGGAAAGGGTTAAACCCATACTAAGTTACTTTATCTGTATGTTTCTTAGTGTACATTAGAAGAAAAATATTTTTTCATATTCATATTACTTCGGTTCTCGTCATTAATTCATTCCAGAAGGCTTGTTGAGAACCGAAAACGAGTACTGAGCAAATTTTTCCAATATAGAATTAATTATATAATGTAAATTGAATTAATCCGTTCCAGACCACCAGAAAATCCACACTGGTTAAGGCATTATATGCATTAATGGAGTTGTATTGCACAGGTGCTCCCTGGTTTATGATGGGGACATGTTAAAACAAATCCATAATAAATTATTCTTCTCCTTCATGAACCGAGGAGTTTTACAAGTGTTTGGTAGAGCGGTCTATATTAGGTTTGAGGTTGGTTGAGGTTTCCTTTCACATTCCAAAGACATGTGTGTTAGGTTAATTGGTGTTTATAAAGTGTGTGAGTGTGTGTGCCCTACAATAGACTGGTGCCCTGTTTACGATTGTTCCTGCCTTTCACCTTGTGCAGTCAGCTAGGCCCCTCTTTTCCCATGACCCTGAACAGGATTAAATGGATAAGAAAAAGAATGAATGAATGAATGAATGAATGAATGAATTATTTGGTTTTGAATTTACTGATGACAGCTCTTTACACTATATTTTTGCAATTATGTGACTTTTTATTTATTAAAAAAAAACAATTGCCTAGCCTTTGCCATCTCAATATTTATTCCTTGATTTTCCCATTTTATTTAGTGTTCTCCAAACAATCACAGCAGTGCTCTCCTTAAGGAAAAAATATAGTAAGCTGTTGATTCCTATGGCAATGGTTCTGTATAAAACTGGTTCCAGCTGTGATCCAGCGCTTCAGTTGAGCTTAATGCCTCAAAACACAAATGTTACAGCAGCTGCTCAATGTAGTGTGCAACTGAAGTTCATTTCTGCTTCTTTTTGCTTCTCACTGCTCTTGTGAGTTGTTGCTGTTGTACTTGAACCATCACTTGCTGATCTACCCTATAAACATTACAAAACAAAATGCTACATGAGAGATACAAAACAATGGAAAATAACTTGGCATATTGCACAGTGTGGATAGTGTTTTAAAAACTCAAGGACAATTCAAATACATTATCAGTTTTGTATTAGTTTATTATTAAGCTCTGTTAATATTTTATGGTACCATGGTTTGGGCCTGTTTTGCTGCATCTGGGTCAGGATGGCTTGCCATCATTGATGGAACAATGAATTCTGAATTATATCAAAGAATTCTAAAGGAAAATATCAGGACATCTGTCCATGAACTGAATCTCAAGAGAAGGTGGGTCATGCAGCAAGACAGCGACCCTAAGCACACAAGCCGTTCTACCAAAGAATGGTTAAAGAAAAATAAAGTTAATGTTTTGGAATGACCAGGTCAAAGACCTGACCTTAATCCAATCGAAATGTTGTGGAAGGACCTGAAGTGAGCAGTTAATGTGAGGAAACCCACCAACATCCCAGAGTTGAAGCTGTTCTGTAAGGAGGAATGGGCTAAAATTCCTCCAAGTCGGTGTGCAGGACTGATCAACAGTTACAGGAAATGTTTAGTTGCAGTTATTGCTGCACATTTTATAATCACCCCAAATGAAAAACTAAAATTACAATAGATAAGACGTAGTTACTATTGTGTGATTATTTATTTCATGAAAAACCATTAAAGTCTAAATCAGCCTAAAATTAATTTTATGCATTGTAAAATTAGCTTGAAGTACTAAGAATGTTCTTTGTTATTTATTGTTTCCCTAACCATATAAAAAAACACATTTGCAAGTTTACAGACCTGTCCACCTGCATACCTCTCTCACAACTCATGTATTGTTTCACTGGTCTGTGTAAAGTTATGCAGCTTTCGTGCACAACAAAAACTATAAATACACAAATGATTTATTCTGTTGTTGGAAATGTGCTCCTGAATTCCCTGACACCTGTTGGACATGAGGATGAAACAATGTATGTTAATGTGTGTGTGTGTGTGTGTGTGTGTGTGTGTGTATGTGTGTGTGTGTAGAAGGAGGGGCAGAAGGGGCGGTCTGGTCACAATTATAACAACGTCTGACAAAACTGTCTAATTACACCAGCCCTCCATCCAACCCCAGATAATGTTTCAGCATTAGCCCATTTGCCATCCTGTCCCATGGCCAAATTCAGTGCAGTACATCCTTAAGCACATTGTAATGACAGCTCTCTTTCAATCCCCAAGCTTTATAATTGTTGTGGTGGCTTACAGACATTACGTGGCTTTGGTGCAGATTGATAATATGGAGGGTCAAGAGGAGGTTTGTGGGACTCATCACAGTGCCTCAACATGTGGCCTCGATAAATCTTCTGACTGACAACAGTAAAAGGTCATTTTGTCTCTTTATTTGCCAAGAAAAAAGGGGATATGCAATAGAATGTAATTGTAATAATGTAGTGAATATTATGAAGTAACCTGAGTTTATCAGACTATACATGTTTAATCATAACTTTCATAAGCTCTTAATCTATTAAACTTAATCTATTAAACTGAATATGGGAAATAATATACCTATTATACATAGAATGTAAGATGTACTGCTTTTTCCTAACATAACCAGTTATGATTTTCTGTCATTCTTTCTAATTATATTCTTTTAGAGAGACTGTTGTTAAAAGGTTCTTGTTGAATATTCAGTAATGAAGTTAACTGGGGACATGAAAGCTGCTGAATGGGCTTGTTTATTGCTGACTTCAGGCAAATGAAAACATTATTTAAATCTTTTACACCTGTGCTGCTTCATGCGATAACAAGGAGAAGAGCAATTAAAACAAACAAGCCTGGAGTAATAACAGAAAGCTTAAAAATAGCATGGCACTAATTTGATTTCAGATTGTTTGTTGGAACTGTCTTAGATGTTTTAGTTCATTGGTTTTAACTGTTTAATTCAGGGGAAAATTATCCAGTTTGCTCACAAACCTAGAACAAAACGTTCAGCAGTGACCTGCCGGATGTCTTCGGAAGGGCACACTCCCATAGGGAGGGCATTCACAACTTAATTAGAAGACTGTTTCAAGTTGGGTAAAGATGGGAGGCTGCTCAAAAGGAAACATGAGCAGATCATCTTTCTCATTTTAAGTCAAATCAGTTAAAAAGACACAAATAATCATAGAGAGACAAAGAGAAACCTATAATGAACCACTCATGGTAGACCTTGTTTGTCATGACTTGCAGAAACTGGGAGTCAGATGCAGAATGTTGATTCAAAACAAGGTTTATTAAACAAGCAGAATAGATCTATTTTAAATACAACCCAGAGGGAAATAACTGAGACAACAGCAGAGATAAACAGGGAAGCTAAACTCACTCAGCGGAGAATGAGTAGAGGGAATGAAGGAGGCAGCATTGGGTCTATGCAGCAACCACAGGTGTGACAATGGGGAGCTGGGATGTGCCGGTGATGAAGAGGGCAACATCAGGAGTGTCAAAGAGTGCCTGGACAATGTAAGGAGCGCTGGGGAGCACCAGGATGCTGACAGTGATGTCAGAGGACAATGAGATTGCATCTGTGAATCAGGGATTGCTAGAGAGCATTGGGACAGTGTCAGTGAATTCAGGGGGCTCTGGGACCCTGTGAGAGAAGTCAAGGGCTGCCAGGGCAGAGCCAGGAGCATCAAGAACCGTCAAGATGCCATCAGTGAAGTAAGGGGCTATGCCAAGATAGTGTCAGGAGCATCAGGGTCACCAGGACAGTTGGTGACCTGGGCAGTGTCAGGAGGGACAAGAGCCACCTGGACACTGTTAAAAGGGACAAGACATCCTGGGCAGCATCAGGAAGGTGCAGGGTCCACCTGGGTGTTGAAAGAGGAGGCACATGGGCTGCCTGGGCATTGATGCAGGAAGTGAAGGGGCTACCTGGCCAATGATGAAGAAGGTGCAGAGGCCAGAGGCATCAAAGCAGAAGACACAGTATTCACAGGCATGAGACATGAGTTGAGACTGGAATAGAGACTGGAAACAGGACTGGAACCTGAACTGGAACCTGAACTGGAGTGAAGCAGGGTCTGGGCTCGAGGCTGCAGCTGTGACTAGAATGTAGCCAAGAAGCAGGGCTGGAACCACAGGAGCCGAGACAGGGACAGGGAAAGGAACTACCAAAGTTGAGAATGGAGTTGAAACAGGAGCTAAAACATGAACAATTCAAGCTGGGACAGGAGCCTAGGCATGAACTATAGGAGCCAAGACAGGGACCACAGGAGCCCAGACATAACAAGAGGACTAATGTGGTGGCAGGGCAAGTGTAGACAACAGGGTGGTGAAAGGTAGCTTGAGAGGTCTCTGACATCTTGACCACCACAAGCATGGTCAACAACAGTGCAGGAAGCCTCCAGAAACTGGCTGAAGATCCAAATTTCCTCTCCTTGGTGTTCCCAAATTATAGTTGCCCAGGCGAGGGAGGAACCAGAGAGCAGTGTGATGATGAGTGATATGTGACCCGGCCTTGAAGTGTGCCATGTACCGAAAACATTCCTGGAGAAAGGCCTGTCTTCTGGGTTACCACTGTACCCCACCATGGAAGGGCAGGAGGATAGGTTTTCTGGCATCTCTATCATGGCGAAGTATTCTGACCTGACTGGCAAAACTGGGAGGCAGAGGCAGAAAGTCAATTCAAACCATGTTTTATTAAACATTTACATTTACAGCATTTAGCAGACGCCCTTATCCAGAGCGACTTACACTTGGTACAATCTTACAATCCAAGCAATTGTGGGTTAAGGGCCTTGCTCAAGGACCCAACAGTGGCAGCTTGGCAGAGGTGGGATTTGAACCCTGGACCTTGTGGTCCATAGTCCAGAACCTTACCCGCTAGGTTACCACAGTCCCTGAGCAGATCTATGCTAAACACAATCCAGAGGGAAAAAACTGAGACAACAGTGGAGATATACAGAGAAACTAGCCACAGAGTCCAGGAAGCAAAGCAAAAACTCAGAGGGTCACAACCTGATCTAAATGCATGAACAAAACCAACAGTCCTAACAGCAAAACTGTCCATCCAAGTAGCTAAGCGGAATGTCAAAAACAAAGCTGAGTCTTGAACAGAGCCAGGGTAACACATTCTAATGTGATGGAGACAGGGATTAATGCTCAAAAAGAAAACAGAGCAGGGTAAGGGAGCAGGATTGAGATAGATACTTTGCACAAAAAAAAACTACAGAAACAGTGGCATTTAAATAACAGATTATAACTAAAACAGCAACCTTAAACAGTGGAGTGTGTAACGTTGGAGATGCCATGGCGGGACTGATGCATGCTGGAAAATGCAGTGCAGAAACGCTATGATTGTGACATTGTTTAACATTTTCAGCCCTCAAAAATGTATATGTAATCAGGGTGCCTCATTGTCTTCAGGACACAGCTGTCTTCATAATCTCAAATAAAAAGGAAGCAACCCCTAGGAATGTCACGTTAACGAAGCCTTTAAAATACTCTGTATAATAAGTACATTGTTAATATTGCATTATATACTGCAAAAGTATGTAAAAAAGAAGTTCATTCACACTATAAAATTCATAATATTCCTAATTCATAATGGCTACGGCCCAATCAAAAAAACCAGTACAAATGTATTTTTGTACAATACAACAATACATACATCGGTACGATCATTTAAATCTTAACCATTTACACAAAATTTCAGACAGGAAAATTCCAGTTTAACAGTCCTTAACACATCAGTTTTCCCATTTCCCAAAGTATATTAAGTTAAATAATTCACAGATGTTTTTGGGGATGGTTTTATATGGTATTCTGAAAGTTGGTGCTACACTTTACAAAGCATCAATAAATCTGTTTTTAGCGTTCGTGTGCTTCCCCTTCCAGTACTTTTATGAGTCTTTACTGGTATCATCTTGAAAAGGTCAAGTTCAACATGGTGACCTCCCTGAAGGGGCAACTGCCCTGGATAGGGTTACAAGTTCACCTGAGTGCTTCTGAAATTCAGTAACTGGCATGTCATTGAGGCATGGGTGATTATCCAACATGTCATCCCCATAATGCCTGATATGTTAATTATATCTCAGGCTTCTCTCCAGCAGGGGGATTTCAATCAGAGGTGCAAGCATTTGTTAGGGCTTCATTATGGGTGCCTGATTCCACCATTTGCCACAGGATGTGCTGTGCAGTGATCTCCAAAGGTCCCTGAGTGAGTATTATGTTTGCCACCAGATGTTTTTTTCCAGTTCTATAAAATGCTTTGTAATACTGTAGTTCAGAGGTCTTACAGGGTATAACTGCCCACATACACATATAATACACTACATCTGACTGAATCAGTGTATGAAGAAACAGCTTGTAAACATAAGTTTCAATAAGAATAATTCAGAAAGAATTCAGTAAAACCTTTGCTATTGCTTATCTTACAGGATTTCTTATATTCTATAATGCTTTATAAACACAGTAGTTAGTATTCAGCTTTACTTAATACTTCATTAAAGAATGATTCCTTGGCTTGCAAAAAAGATTCTATGGACATATGTTGCTGTGCTAGATGTTCAGAGGGCAAATTACATGCTTCAAATCAATCACATATCTTTGATAGCCAAAACAATAATAATTGTACAGCTCGTGCTGGTATTTTATTCATTATGACTCGGTTATTTATGAACTTAAGAGCGTTAGTACAGAGTCAGTCTGATAAAGATAAAAAAAAAAAAGGATTATCTGGGTTACATGGATCCCTGATAAAGACCAAAAAGAGGCAACAGTGTGTTAAATGCCAGAACAACGTTAATTTATAAAAAAAATAGCACATACGATAAAGGTGTTTTGGTATCCTGTACAAAACATTAACACATCAGATCATTTATCTCTGGAGTGAATTTGGGTATGTGTATGGATGGGGGTTTACACAATTTCCACTTGAACTGGGAAGTGAAGGCCTTTTGGGAAACACTAAATTGAAACTAAGGCTGTTCCTGATGGACCACAGGATATGCCTGCAAAATGGAAAAAAAGGCTGTTAGTGTCCAGTGATATTAACTAAATGGCTTGTAATATTTTCAGCTCCTCCGAGAATATTTGAAAGTTGAGGAGAGACTGCAGTCCATGACAAATGTTTCTGACATAAGGTTTATTGTAATAATTCTTCACCACATAATGTTGTATTCTGTGAAGCAAATTTGTCTTTACATTTCTTTGAATATCCAATCTAATTTTCAAAGCAATTCCACGTGTTACATGTGTTTTATGGGGTTTGTTCACACAACAAATGCAATGTAATAAATCACAAAGGTTTCACAGCTCTATTTCGGCTTATATTTCAAGACCCCCTGTCACTTCATCCACATGTTGTCATATTCAAAACGCACTTCAAGAAAGAGAAGAAAATCTTGCAAAACACTAAAAATGTTCCATAAACTGTTATTATTTCTACACATTTTAAACAGTGAGAACTATAAATTGAGAGAATAACATGTTTTGATATTCATGGAAAGATTATGACATGGCTGACATCAGATATAAATGATTTGCCTTTTTCCAGATACTAATCTGTGCCATATGTGAGCTCTATACTGGAAATTCTGCTTTAGTGGATTCCTGAGGAATCCCCTGTTAGTGTCATTGGACCTCCTTATGAAAGAGTGGTTGATTTTGTGCTCAGCTCTGCTTTTCTCTTAATGCCTATTGTGGAATTATTTATTGTGCAAAAGGATAAGGACTCAGCTGAGGTATTACCCCTTTATACATGCTCCAGACATCACACAAGCACAAACAAAAGACAGAAATAAAAGACAAAAAAAGAAAAAAGATGAAAAAAAAGAAAAAAAAAAACCATCACAGTGTGGACGCCTACATTACAGAGCGTTCACGCATTAGGACAGAAACTATTAAAAATTGCACAAGAAAATAATGAAAAACAATACGGCCACTTAGGAGTTCCTTTAAGGAAAGAACACGGGCTGCAGTCAAGACCACCCTTGAGACTGAGACAAGTCCAACACACAAATAGCTGAGAATGAGTTAAGACTGAGTGAAATATATATATTTGATATATATACAATATAATAAATATACTTGATAATTTAATACAATATTTAATACACACACACACACACACACACACACATTTATATATATATATATATATATATATATATATATATATATATATATATATATATATATATACACTGCTCAACAAACCACAGTCAGACAGTTTTGTGTACAAATGGAAGAAATTCAAGAAAATTATTACCCTCCCCAGGAGTGGTCAACCAACAAAGATCATTCCACGAGCAAGCCGTGTAATAGTTGGTGAGGTCACAAAGGACCCCAGGGTGACTTCTAAGCAACTGCAGGCCTCGCTCACATTGGATAATGTAAATGTTCGAGTCCCCCATCAGAAGAACACTGAACAACAATGATGTGCAGTTTGCTAAAGATCATGTAGATAAGCCGGAAGGCTATTGGAAGAATGTTTTGTGGACGGATGAGACCAAAATAAAATTATTGGTTTAAAGATAAAGGAAAACACTGTATTCCAGCATAAGGACCTTATCCCGTCTGTGAAACATGGTGGTGGTAGTATCATGGTTTGGGCCTGTTTTGCTGCATCTGGGCCAGGATGTCTTGCCATCATTGATGGAACAGTGAATTCTGAATTATGTCAGAGAATTAAAAAAAAATGTCAGGACATCTGTCCATGAACTGAATCTCAAGAGAAGGTGGGTCATGCAGCAAGACAACGACCCTAAGCGCACAAGTCGTTCTACCAAAGAATGGTTAAAGAAGAATAAAGTTAATGTTTTGGAATGACCAAGTCAAAGTCCTGACCTTAATGTAATCGAAATACTGTGGAAGGACCTGAAGCGAGCAGTTAATGTGAGGAAACCCACCAACATTCCAGAGTTGAAGTTGTTCTGTATGGAGGAATGGGCTAAAATTGTGGGCTAAAATTGTAAAAGGCCAGTGTGCAAGACTGATCAACAGTAACAGGAAACGTTTAGTTGCAGTTAATGCTGCACAGAGGGGATCACACCAGGTACTGAAAGCAAAGGTTCACATACTTTTGCCACTGACTAATATGTAAGATTGGATCATTTTCCTCAATAAAATAAATGACCAAGTATAATATTTTTGTCTCATTTGTTTAACTGAGTTCTCTTTACCTACTTTTAGAACTTGTGTGAAAATCTGATGATGTTTTAGGTCATATTTATGCAGAAATCTAGAAAATTCTTAAGGGTTCACAAACTTTAAAGCACTACTGTATATACATACAGTGGGGCAAAAAAGTTTTTAGTCAGCCACTGCTTGTGCAAGTTCTCCTACTTAGAAAGATGAGAGAGGTCTGTAATTTTCATCAGAGGTACACTTCAACTATGAGAGACAAACTGAGAAAAAAATCCAGGAAATTACATTGTAGGATTTTTAAAGAATTTAATTGTAAATCATGGTGGAAAATAAGTATTTGGCCACCCACAAAAAAAGCAAGATTTCTGGCTCTCACAGACCTGTAACTTCTTCTTTAAGAAGCTCTTCTGTCCTCCAGTCGTTACCTGTATTAATGGCACCTGTTTGACCACATTATCTGTATAATAGAAACCTGTCCACAGCCTCAAACAGTCAGACTACAAACTCAACCATGGCCAAGACCAAACAGCTGTCAAAGAACACCAGGATGAAAATTGTAGACCTGCACCAGACTGGGAAGAGTGAATCTATAATATGCAAGCAGGTTGGTGTGAATAAATAAATTGTGGGAGCAATTAAGAAAATGGAAGACATACATGGCCACTGATAATCTCTCTCGATCTGGGTCTCCATGCAAGATCTCATCCTGTGGAGTCAAAATAATCATGAAAACGGTTAACAAAAATCCCAGAACTACACGGAGGGACCTGATGAATGACCTGCAAAGAGCTGGGACCAAAGTAACAAGGCTACCATCAATAACACACTACGCAGAGAAGGACTCAGATCCTGCAGTGCCAGGCGTGTCCCCCTGCTTAAGCCAGTACATGTCCAGGCCTGTCATATGGATGATCCAGAAGAAAATTGGGAGAATATCATGTGGTCAGATGAAACCAAAATAGAACTTTTTTGTAAAAACCCAACCCAACTATGTTTTTCTGCATAGGGGACAGGACGACTGATCCGAGTTAAAGGAAGAATGAATGGGGCCATGTATCGTGAGATTTTAAGCCAAGACCTCCTTCTATTAGTGAGAGTATTGAAGATGGAACGTGGCTGGGCCTTTCAGCGTGACGATGATCCCAAGCACACCGCTCGGGAAACAAAGGAGTGGCTCCGTAAAAAGCCTTTCATGGTCCTGGAGTGGCCTAGCCAGTCTCCAGACCTCAGCCCCATAGAAAATCTGTGGAGGGAGTTGAAAGTCCGTGTTGCCCCAAAACATCACTGCTCTAGAGTAGATCTGCATGGAGGTATGGGTCAAAATACCTGCTACAGTGTGTGCAAACCTGGTGAAGACTTACAGGAAACGTTTGACCTCTGTCATTGCCAACAATGGTTATGTTACAAACTATCGAGTTGAACTTTTGTTATTGACTAAATATTTATTTTCCACCATAATTTACAATTAAATTCTTTAAAAATCCTACAAAGTGGATTTCCTGTATTTTTTTCTCATTTTGTATCTCATAGTTGAAGTGTACCTATGATGAAAATGACAGACCTCTCTCATCTTTGTAAGTAAAAGAACTTGCACAATCAGAGGCTGACTAAATACTTTTTGGCCCCACTGTATATGTTCTTTTTGAAGAGCAGTGGCTTTCTCCTTGCAACCCTGCCTTGCACACCACTGTTGTTCAGTGTTCTTCTGATAGTGGGCTCATGAACATTAACATTAGCCAATATGAGAAAGGTCTTCAGTTGCTTAGAAGTTACACTGGGGTCCTTTGTGACCTCGCCAACTATTACACGCCTTGCTTTTGGAGTGATCTTTGTTGGTCGACCACTCCTGGGGAGGGTAACAGTGGTCTTGAATTTCCTCCATTTGTACACAATCTGTCTGACTGTGGATTAGTGGAGTCCAAACTCTTTAGAGATAGTTTTGTAACCTTTTCCAGCCTGATAAACAGCAACAACTCTTTTTCTGAGGTCCTCAGAGATCTCCTTTGTTCGTGCCATGATACACTTCCACAAACATTTGTTGTGAAGAGCAGACTTTGATAGATCCCTGTTCTTTAAATAAACCAGGGTGCCCACTCAGACCTGATTGTCATCCCATTGATTGAAAACACCTGACTGTAATTTCACCTTCAAATACTGAACAGCCATCTAGATTTAGGCTAGATATAGGCAACCTGTCTTTCACAGACTTGGGTCCCACTAAAACCTCAGTTTCATCTGAGTTAAGTAAGAGAAAATTAAATGACATCCAATGTGTATCATCTGCATAGCAGTGGAAACTAATGCAGGATGTACAGAGAAATTAATAGTGGGCTTCCACACACACTGTGAGGCACACTGTACTTCACTTCTAAGAGCTCAGAGCATATATTATAGATTATTTGCATAAAGATCTGGTACCGTTCGGTCAAGTAGGATTTAATTCAAAGAAAGCGCCAGTCCCATAACACCTACGGTATTTACTAGTCTATTCAGTAAGATACCATGATATATAGTGTCAAATGCTGCACTTAAATCTGTCAGAACAACAAAAGAAACACATCTAATATCTGAGGGCATTAATAATCATTTAGTTCACTAATTAATGCTGTTTCAGTACTGTGATGGGGCCTGAATCCTGAATGAAATGTGTTTCATAAATACCATTACTTTGGATGTAATTGCATAGCTGCTGATAGACAGCTTTGTCTAAGATTTTGGAGAGGAAAGGTAGATTTGAAATTGATCTGTAATTGTTACAGTGCGCAGAGGAGAGGAGAAACAGGGAGTAGACAAATGCAGGTTCCAGTTCAAATAACACAGTTTATTAGCATAAAGTCCCCAGGAGGCAGGAAAACAAACAGCAATAACGAGGCGCAAGAATGATATTCTAGACATAAAAACCAAACCTAGAAAAACAGGGAGGGAACAAATCTAAACACAAAACCTAAAAATGCACAGCTAACCGAATACAGAAATAAAACACAGAACCTGGAAGTAACTCAACCCATGGAAGTCTAAGCAGAACCTAGGGGATAAACACAACAGACCAACCTAAGAACTAAAGCCTGGAAACATAATGAAGCTAACAAAACATAGGAATATACCCAAAACCTAGGAACAAAATAATAATCTAACACCGACTGAAAAAATAACATGCCTGCGGATTAAATTGCGGCTGCTCCTTGTTTAGTTTTTGACTTTGTTTTAGTTTTGTTGGACTAATTGCTACTGCATGCAGCTGGGATTCCTTCTAGTTAATCTCCTCGGTTTCCCAGTTGCGTTGTGTTAGCATTATCTCGGCATCTGTCGGATGTTCAGATGCATTTCCCTCGTTGTTGTTTTGTCATGTCATGTTCTGTTATGCTATGCATGCTAAGCTATGTTCAGCCTCGTCTCGCCCCGCCCCGCCAAGTCCTAGTTTAGTTTAATCTGCTTTTGTTCGGCTCCCACATCAGGTTTTGGTTTTTCTTGGTTAGGTGTGTCTCCTCTTAGTTGTGGTTGTTATTTTGATCATGTGTCTCGTTAAAAAAATCTTTTTATTTTTACTGGAATCTGCATATCGGTCTGCTCTCACTACACCACACCCTAATAGAATGCTACTGCCTAACATGAGACGGCGGGTTCCAGTTCCGCAGAGCCCCCACGCCAGCCGGACAAGTTTGACGAGGACCCTAGCCAGTTCCATCAGTTCCTTGTCGAATTCCGAGCTTGTTTGGATTTTTTTTCACCACAGAGAGTAGCCGGTTGGTCTTTGTGGGGCTTCTGCTTACCGGCCAGGCATTGGCCTGGGCTGCAGAGGTATGGTATGTGTTTGAGTTGGGGACCTGCAATTATTTTTTGGAGAGACTCGAGGCAATGTTTGGTCCACTAAGCTTCGCCGGCCTCACCTGGTTTGCTGCCTCCTCCTCATCTGTTAGCTCTATAACTGAGCATGTTAACTTAGCATTTGAGTATGTAAGCCCTTAGATGAGTAAGTTTGCTTTGGATCTTGGTGCACTCCATAGAAGAGCAGTTAGTGCCTAGTAGCTCAGTATATGAGCACGTTGCTCCTTTTAGTTTTGTATCTAGACATGTTAGATCTGTGTCCGAGTTTGTTAACTCCGTGTCCGCACACGTCTTGACTACTGGTTCCATAGATGCATCGTCTAGTCCCATATCTGAGCTAGATGCGTCACCTAGTTCTGTGTCTGTGTACGCTGCACTACCTAGCTCCTTATCTAAGCCATTAGCGTTGTCCAATAGCTCCGTACCCGAGCATGTGGGCTCTATACCTGAGTTTGTTGGTTCCGTGCTTGAATCACTGACATTGTATGGTTCCATATCCATATCCGCCCCCTGGTTCTGTAGTCAAGCATGTTAACTCCGATCCTGAGTTTGTTGGTTCGGTGTCTGAATCGTTAGCATCACCTGATTCCTTGTTCAAGCATGCTGCATTTCTTGGTTTCGTAACCGAGCATGTGACCTCTGAATCTCAACTCGTTGGTTTCGTTGGGGCACCATTAGTGTCATATAGTTCCATATCCAAGGACTTTGTGTCCTTTAGTTTTGTATCTAGACATGTTGGCCTTGTGTCAGATTTTGTTGGCTCCGTTTCTGCGCACATTGCGCCTCCTGGTCCCATAGAGGCGCTTTTAGCGTCATATAATGGCGTATCTGTGCTAGACCATTACCTAGTACTGTATCTAAACAAGACATTACTCTCTGCTGTTTTACGGATACGTTTGCACCTACTCCGGTGCCACAGACATTTGCACCAACTCCTGTGCCACGGACATTAGCACCTAGGACGTCAGAGCCCATGCTGGTTGGGAGGACGTCAGAGGTCTTCCCAGAGGCCGTCTGCTCCAGAGAGGCCTTCCCAGAGGCTGTCTGTACCTGCGAGGTCTTCCAAGAGGACGTCTATTCCTGTGAGGTCTTCCCAGAGGCCATCAGTTCTTGTGAGGTCTTCCCAGAGACCGTCTGGTCCTGTGAGGCCTTCCCAGAGGCTGTCCGTTTTAGCGAGGTTTTCCCAGATGTCCTCTGTTCCTGTGAAGCCTTCCCAGAGGCTGTCTGTTCCAGTGAGGCTTTCCCAGAGGTCCTCCGTTCCAGATGGGCCTTCCCTGAGGTTTGCCATTCCAGTGCCTGTGCCAAGGTTGTCCGTTCCAGTGCCAGTGCCGAGGTCGTCCGTTCCAGTGCCAGTGCCGAGGTCACTCGTTCCAGTGCCTGTGCCGAGGTCGTCTGTTCCAGTGGGGCCTTGCCAGAGGCCATCTGTTCCAGTGGGGCCTTGCCAGAGGCTGTCCGTTCCAGTGGGGCCTTGCCAGAGGCCGTCCAATCCAGTGGGGCCTTGCTAGAGTCTGTCCGTTCCAGAGGATGAGCGGAAGCCCCGAGAGGATGCTTTCGACTGTGTACAGCGTCCTGCGGGGTTGGGGGTGAGCGGTGGGGGTGGGGATTGGGGGCTTGTAAGACTCCGTGGATGGATTCTTTGGTGGGGAGGTACTGTCAGGATCTGTGCCCTGCCTCCGTTCTGTGTTTTGTTATCTCGCCGTCTGTCAGATGTTCAGGTGCGTTTCCTTTGTTGTTGTTTTGTCATGTCATGTTCTGTTATGTTATGTACGCTAAGCTATGTTTAGTCTCGTCTCGCCCCACCAAGTCCTAGTTTAGTTTGTATCTGTTTTCGTTCTGCTCCAACGCCAGGTTTTGGTTTTTCTTGGTTAGCTGTGTCTGCTCTTAGTTGTAGTTGTTATTTTGATCGTGTGTCGGCTCAGTTTTGATTCGGCTCAGTTTAAGTTCGCACCCGTTTTCCGTTCACGCCTGTTCTCCGTTTCGCACCCGTATTCTGCATTAATAAATCACCTTTTTACTAGAACCTGCGTGCGTCTCGCCCGTCCGTTCCGCCTCCAGCGTTACAGAATAAACCGCCACTATGGAGACGGCGGGTTCTAGTGTGGTTCCGGATCGGCCAGCCCGGTTTAGTGGAGATCCGGACCAGTGCCAGCGCTTTGTGTCTGAATGTACAGAATTTTTTCGTTTGTCCCGATCCTGCTCGTCTCTCACCCAGGTTTCATTTATTATTTCGTGCTTCTCCGGTAGGGCTCTACAATGGGCAGTCAATGTATGGCCCATGACCCAAGCATGTACCGGGGAGCAATTTTTGGAGGTGATTGCTGCCACATTTGGCCCTCCTCCTGCTGGGGTCCTGTCTGACTCCCTAGCCCCACAGTCAGTCACTACCTCAGCGACCGAACCCACGTGCACTGTCACCTCTAGGGACCGTCCGCGTCTGACACACCAGTTATGGTTTCCTCCGCTTGCCTGTGTGCGGAGGAGGTCAGTCTGGTCCGTGGGTTTAATGTCTAAACAGGTTAGCTCGGTATCTGAGCAGGTCGCACATGTCAACTCCAAACCTGAGCAATTGGCACCCCAAAAGCCCAGTACCTGAGCAGGTCGCGCCCGTCAGCTCCAAACCTGAGCAAATAAGCCTCATTATAGAGCAAGTAGCGCCCCCTAGCTCCATACCTGAGACGTTAGCGTCCTGTAGCACGGAACCTGAGTTCCTCATCGGTAATGTATAGTGCTCTAAGTTTTCCGGGCCTCTTAGTTTTGTCGCCGAGCATGTCAGCTTCACCCCTGAGTCGGTCAGTCTCATGTCTAACCTCTCCGTTTTGCCTGGTCCCGTTTCTGCGCACGTCATGCTTCCTACCCCCATAGAAGCACTGTTAGTATCCAGTAGCTCCAATCCCGAGAACGCAGTGATCGTTAGTTCTGTATCTAATCCCGTAACTAAGTTACCATCGCGTGATGAAGTTGTGTGTGCGCATGTTGACTCCTCTGTGGACCACGTTGGTCATGTCTCCGACTCGTTAACCACACCACGGACATTTGCACCGTTCGTACCTTCTCCCGTGCCGCGGAAATTCACGGCCACTCCCATGCCACGGACATTATTGTTGGTTCTCGTGCCAGCGAGGAGGTCTGCTCCAGAGCCAGTGCCGAGATTGTCTGTTCTAGGTCCTGTGCCAGCAGCGAGAGTGACTGTCCTTGCTCAAGTACCTGTGCAAGAGGCCCTGCCAGAGGCTGTGTGCTCCAGAGAGACCCTGCCAGAGGCCGTGTGCTCCAGAGAGGCCTTGCCAGAAGCCGTCCATTTCCGAGAGGCCCGCCAGAAGGCCGTCCGTTTCCGAGAGGCCTGCCAGGAGGCCGTCCGTTCCTGAGAGGCTCGCCAGGAGGCTGTCCATTCCCGAGAGGCCCGCCAGGAGGCTGTCTGTTTAAGTGATGTCTTCCAGGAGGCCTTTGCTCTGAGTCCGAGTCCGACAGGGGACTCCTGAACCTGAGTCTGAGTCTGACAGGGGGACTCCAGAACCTGAATCTGAGTCCAACATGGGGACTCCAGAACCCGAACCCGAGTCCGATAGGGAGACTCCAGAACCCAAGTCTGACAGGGGGACTCTGGGATCTCTAGCGGTTGATAAGGGGACTCTCGTCCCAGAGTCCGACACAGGGCCCTCCATTATCATGTTAGCCCTGTCAGTACCTGACTCAGAGGGAGGACCAGAGCATCCCGTCGCCGACTCCGCTCGCCAGCATCCCATCAACGACTCTGCTCGCCAGCATCCCGTCAACAACTCCGCTCGCCAGCATCTCGTCGGCGACCTCGCTTGTCAGCCGCCCGACTGCTTTCAGACCCCTCCGAAGGACCGCCCGTCAAGAAGACCTCCTGAGACAGAACTGCACCCTGGGATTTTTTGTAGGAGTCCTAGCTCCGTCTCGGACTCCTTGGGGGGTACTGTCATGCTTCACGGCATTACGGGCCGCCTCATCAGTCCTGCGGACCTATCCGGAAGCCCCACCACGATCGGACTGATTATTGAATTCACCTGTGATGCTTCCTTTATAAGCGTGGATGCGAGAGACAGGACTCGTGGTTTATTCTGCCTGTTATGGTTCTCGTGTCCGTCCGTGCCTGTCGCGTTCATATTGCCC
Source organism: Ancistrus triradiatus (assembly GCA_025084515.1). Classification (NCBI taxonomy): domain Eukaryota; kingdom Metazoa; phylum Chordata; class Actinopteri; order Siluriformes; family Loricariidae; genus Ancistrus; species Ancistrus triradiatus. The sequence goes on from JAJAGP010002919.1 coordinate 77,063, forward strand.
TTTCCCGTCTGTCTGTTTCAAGCTTTACTCCTGTCCGTGACTCTGTTCACGCCTGTTCTCCATTTCACACCCGTATTCCGGCTCGGCGTGTTTTCTGTTTGCTGTGTGATCCTTTGTTTGTATTCCGCATTAATAAATCACCTTTTTACTAGAACCTGCGTGCATCTCGCCCGTCCGTTCCGCCTCCAGTGTTACACAGGGCAAACGTTTTTAATTTAGCACAAGGAGGGTGGTAAATATTGATAAGCTGAAAAGAGTATGCCAAATTGTGAATCAGTATTTCAAATAAATTACCCTTGTAATGAGATTTAGCAGAAATGCCTAAGTCCTTGTCAAAAATTATGGCTACTCCAACACAACCATTAGGATGAGGGTTTTGAACATAACATTACTACATAACTAAGGATTCTAAGATGCCCTAAGCTAAATATCCATTAAGTATTGTTCACGTTTTAGTAAAACAAAGTGAATGTAAATATAATGTCAATAATGATCAATGTAGATATAATTGATCTAGGGTTAAATAATCTTAGTTTTAGTTTAAGGTTGTTATTTTTTATCTCTCTGCTTCAGTCCTCATACCATTACTCAGTACCCATCAGAGGGTAATAACTTCCTTCCCCTCCTCCGGTTCCACTGAGCACACATTTCCAATGAATCTTCTCCATCGAGAACACAAAAACCTACAGTGACTCTTCTTATTGGACTAACTGTCCCAACTCACTCATCCCTTACTCTTTATGCTATAGTTTTTTTGTTCTCTATTTTTTACTTCATCTTAGCATATATATTATTCTATTCTAATTTTACGTAGTGTATTTTCTTAACACATATTCTTTAATTCTTACATTTAACATGAAGGCTACCCAAGGAGGTTGGGTCCCTTTTGAGTCTTGATTCTCCCAAGATTTCTTCCCTGTAATATTTTGGGACTTTTTCCTTGCCACTGTCACCTCAGGCTTGTTCAACTAGAGCTTTGAGCCAATATCTTTGTAAAGCTGCTTTAAGACAATGCTGTGTTGTAAAAAGCACTACATAGAAAAAAATTACTTGACTTTGACTTGACTTATGAGAGCTACCTGTATTTACACTACTGAGGTAATTAAAACAGAATTTTTGAGTGCATTTCCATTTATGCTTAAAAAGAATGCAGGTAGCCGATACAGTTTCTATAATGTGAGTTTTGGGTGATATAGTCAACCCTTAACTAACCCTGCCTTAAGACTATGGGCAGTGCTACAGGAAATGAGAGTAACACCTTCCCAAGTAGGATGGACACTGTCCTGTCTCATTTTGCCATGCTTATCTTCAAAAGTTGCCCAATTATCTATTAAGCCATGTTGTTTTCAGAGCACCACTTGGACAACCAGCAGTCCACAGCCTATCTGCTGTAGGCTTGGTTACCTCACCACATTGGGATGGGGCCAGAGCACACTACACTACTCATAAAGACACAGTTTATGATAAAATATACCTATGAATGAGAAAATACAACGAGTGCCAAGAATAACTTACAGTGGTGGAATGAATAATATAATGGTGCTTGAAAGTTTGTGAACCCTTCAGAATTTTCTATATTTCTGCATAAATATGAAATAAAACATCATCAGATATTCACACAAGTCCAAAAAGTAGATAAACAGAACCCAGTTAAACAAAGGAGACAAAAATATTATACTTGTTCATTTATTTATTGAGGAAGATGATTCAGTATTACATATTAGTGATTGGCAAAAGTATGTGAACCTTTTGCCCCCCCTTCAGGTCCTTCCACAACATTTCGATTGGATTAAAGTCAGGACTTTGACTTTGTCACACCAAAACATTAACATTCTTTGGTAGAACGACTTGTGCGCTTAGGGTCCTTGCATGACCCACCTTCTCACCTTCTCTTGAGATTCAGTTCATGGACAGATGTCCTGACATTTTCCTTATAATTCTCTGATGTAATTCAGAATTCAGATGGCAAGCTGTCCTGGCCCAGATGCAGTAAAGTAGGCCCAAACCATGATACTACCTTCACCATGTTTTACAGACGGTATAAGGTTCTTATGCTGGAATGCAGTGTTTTCCTTTCTCCAAACATAACGCTTTTCTTTTAAACCAAAAAGTTCTATTTTGGTCTCATCTGTCTACAAAACATTCTTTCAATATCCTTCTAGCTTGTCCACATGATCTTTAGCAAATTGCAAACTACAGAAGAGCAGCAATGTCCTTTTTGGAGAGCAGTGGCTTTCTCCTTGCAACCCTGCCATGCACACCATTGCTGTTCAGTGTTCTTCTGATGGTGGACTCATGAACATTAACATTAGCCAATGTGAGGGAGGCCTTCAGTTGCTTTGAAGTTAACCTGGGGTGTTTTGTGATGTCACCAACTATTACACGCCTTGCTCTTGGAGTGATCTTTGATCTTTGTGGCTAATAACTAGGAAACCCGTGAAATAAACAGTAAACAAAACAATCTGTGGGCGTAGCCACGAGCAAGCAAAATCGGTAGGGACTGCAAACAAACATCCAAATAGTGGGCATAGCCACAAGCAACCTAAAGCGGTCGGAACCGCAAATGAACATCTAAATAGCGGGTACAACCACGAGCAAACCAATGCAAATGTACCATAACCTGAGCAGTCCAGGGGGAACTGGAGCGAACATGAGTAATCCAAAAGTGGCTAGGCAACAGTCTAGTCATGCAAATAACAAATGGAGTACTAGTCAATTGCCCCACCAAGTGCAGAGGCTAGGGCCGAGCTTAAATAACGTCCCCGACAGCTGAGTCTTATTAGCTTGTTAGCCCTAGCCTCTGCTGCTTCTTCTGTTACGGACAGTATCGTTTGTGGTGCTCCGCCAGACGGTCCCTAATGGTGAGGAGGGGCATAGCAAGCCAAAGTCTGAGGTGAACCGTGACATACCCCCCACCAAGGAGTCCAAGACAGAGCCAGGACTCCTGATAACGTCCCCCGATGTTCCCCGGGAGGAGTCTGGTTACCACCATATGTGATATGGGTGGGTGATAGGAGGCTGGAAGGAGGGCACGAAAAAACATCAGGCCCTCCAAGTGTCTCTGGGGCCGACATCCTCTGTGCTGGAACTGACTTTCTTGGCATAGGCACTGGTACTGATGTCCTCGGAATAGGCACTGGCGCTGACATCTCTGGAACTGGAGCAAATGTCCCCGTAAACAGCACAGGAGTGGGAGCGACGCACTCTGGACATATTCTTGCAGGTCTCAGGAACAGATGGCCTTTGGGCAGGTCTCTCGAGGAACAAACAGCCTCTGGGCATGCCTCTAGCACCGACTTTCTTGGCACAGGCACTGGAACAGACGTCCTCGGTCCTGGCACGGGTGCTGATGTCCTCAGCGCTGGCACGGGTGCTGACGTCCTCGGCGCTGGCAAAGATTGGAAAGGTTAGAGTTAGGGTTAGGGTCAAGCAAGCAACAGGCAACCAAGCTCAAGCAACAGTCAGGTCGTGCAAATAACACATGGTGTACTAGTCAATTGCCCCACCAAGTGCAGAGGCTAGGGCTGAGCTTAAATAATGTCCCCGACAGTTGAGTCTTATTAGCTTGTTAGCCCTAGACTCTTCTTCTTCTGGTGCTCTGCAGTCCGGTGGAGCACTGCAAAAAACACTGATCGCCCCTAATGGCAAAGAGGGGCGTAGCGACTCGAAGTCTGAGGCGATCCGTGACACAGATATAGGACTGTGGTAGCCCAGTGGTCAAGGTACTGGACTATGGACCATAAGGTCCAGGGTTCAAATCCTACCTGTGCCAAGCTTCCACTGTTGGGTCCTTGAGCAGGGCCCTTAACCCACAATTGCTCGGATTGTAAAATTGTATCAATTGTAAGTCGCTCTGGATAAGGCCGTCTGCTAAATGCTGTAAAAAAATATATTGATGAATGGTGGTTCTTGATGCAGTGCCGTCTGAGGGATTGGAGATCACAGGGTGTTCAACTTAGGCTTCCTTGAATCATTTAATAATATATTACTCTAGAGATGGAAATATGCCAATCCCTTCCCATCTTTCTTTGAGAAACATTGTTTTTAAACATTTCAACAATTTTCTCATGTTTATGTTGACAAACTGGACATTTTTGGCACACGTTTGCTCCTCAATGATTCAGCCTTTCGTGGGTACTGATTCTGGACCAAATTATGATTATAATCTGATGACATCACCTGTGACATAACTATTTAGTTGTTGTTGTTTTTTTAAACCACATTACTAGCCCTAAATTGCCCATGTCCTGTTGCAGGCCTAAAATGCAGGAATGGATGAATATTAACAATTGAAATGACATTGACCAGATAAAACATGAAATATCATGGGTTCATACTTTCTGCAAGAAAACAAAAATCAGTGCAAGATTATTTGCATTTTCCATCATTTCTCAAATTGCACTGACATATCCACTAGCCAAGACTATTAATGCCTATTCTGACATCTTGGCTCATGCTAGTGACACAGAAATTAACTATATACAATATGTGGCTGTGTAAATGAAGGTCAGGTATGAATGAGAATAAATGAGAAAAATCATGTTGTTGCAATTATTGTTTTACAACTAGGACTGTTAAGCAAGCGTAAAATAGAGAATTAACTAATATCCATTATTTAATCTCGTAGTGTTGTACTGTAAATTGTAAACTTACAGTCGGGCAAAAAAGTATTTAGTCAGCCACTGATTGCAAGTTCTCCTACTTAGAAAGATGAGAGAGGTCTGTAATTTTCATCAGAGGTACACTTCATCACTGCTCTAGAGGAGATCTGCATGGAGGAATGGGCCAAAATACCAGTTACATTGTGTGCAAACCTCTGTCATTGCCAACAAAAGTTATGTTAAGTATTGAGCTGAACTATTGTTATTGATTAAACACTTATTTTCCACCATGATTTACAATTATATTCTTTAAAAATCCTACAATGTGATTTCCTGGATTTTTTTTTCTAATTTTATCTCTCATAGCTGACGTGTACATATGATGGAAATTACAGACCTCTCTCATCTTTCTAAGTAGGAGAACTTGCACAATCAGTGGCTGACTAAATATTTTTTTCCCCACTGTACATGACTTAGTTTAGATAATAAATAAGACACTTAGTTCAACCCTACTGTTAATTCCCCTGTGCAATTGCAAATACTTATAGCATTTATCACAATTTTCAACAATGATGCACCTTGTTGGCAATATCCTTTGGAAACTGCAGCCACAATTTATTACTATTAAATATTTCAACTGAAAGCTGACAACTATTTGAATGGAGCTGCACTCCTCTTGGCAGAGAACAGAATAAGGAAAATCCCAAGCCCTAAAAAACTTGCCTTATAAATCACATAAAATGTTGCAATAATACATTAATTTAAGTTATGTTTGTAAGTCCATTTAAATTGTAAATTAAATACATTTAAGAGCTATTAAAAATATATATATCACAACTGTCACATATGGATAAATTACTCAACATTACAAAGTCATTGCAAGTGTGTAAGTGAAGAAGCAACCGACCCCAGTTATAATGCATCTTAAATTTCTCAGTACTTATAATTATCACACTTGTGATTATTCTGTAAATATGAATTAACATTAAATAAACCAAGTAACCTTTGAAATCAATCTGATAATTATATACAGTTACCCATAATGCCACACGAATCTTTGACACTAAGCTATTGAATCTTTTCAATGAGATTCCCCTCAACCTTAACTTACCTTAAACTTTGACCATGACGTGTCAAAAGTATTTTATATAAGCCATCATATTACAGTTGTTCCTCATGACATTAAATGGGTGACAAAACAATCTGGGGTAATTTACCAGCTACAGTTTGTGGTTATTATTGTTTTACAGTGCTGAAGTAGAACTTCGACACTCTTCCCATCACTGGGAGTGCAAACAGATTTATATCTCTGTTTACTGATGGTCAGAAACATTCAGCGTTCATTGCCTTACACTGTATTTCCAGAATGAACTGTAATGAATAAAGGGAAGAAGCCTTCTGGGGACCTGTCATATTTATTGAGGCTGTCACTATAGCCTATAGTACTCTGTGATATTCTCAGGGGAAAACAGTCGGTTCACAGTCATGGTGTTTAGATTTACGTTTACTGCATTTAACAGTACATAGCGATGTACATAAGTGATTTACATAAGTGGGACTGTGGTAGCCTAGCGGGTAAGGTACTGGACTATGGACCAGAAGGTCCAGGGTTCAAATCCCACCTCTGCCAAGCTGCCACTGTTGGGTCCTTGAGCAAGGCCCTTAACCCACAATTGCTTGGATTGTAAGATTGTGTCAATTGTAAGACGCTCTGGATAATGGCATCTGCTAAATGCTGTAAATGTAAATGTAAATGCTTTGTATTCTTCTTAATAGACATTACCTCATGCTAGTACAAATAACCAGTAGCCCAAAAACGTAATCCAACCAGAACCTGTTAGGAGCCGATGTTTAGACTTTTGTTTCATTTTTATATTTTCACGGAAGCATATTTTGGTCAATATGCATTTAGTATTAATCAAATGAACAAATCTCAAAATTACAATTAGGCTGTTACAATCTGTTGTAGTCTGTTGCAATCAATGACCAATGAATAAAAAGAATAATACAGTCATATCCACACACTCTCAGATAAAACATAACTGCTTCCCTATGCATTCACATGCACAAGTGTGCGCGCGTGTGCCTGTGTGCGCGCGTGTGCCTGTGTGTGTGTGTGTGTGTGTGTGTGCGTGTGTGTGTGTGTGTGTGTGTTAGGTTCGGTTAAGCTAACAAACAAGTATGTTTGAATTGCAAGGTGTTAAGGTTTCACAAAAATTTAATAGCAAAGTATTTTCTGTGTGTGTTAAAGTCTATCAATTTTAAATATGTTACTGAGGAGAGAAATTCTACAATGACAAATGAATAAAATATGTAAATCAGTAATATAACTAAATGAATGAATGGGGTATGAATTAATGACATTAAATGAACAAAATTCTTTTAACATTCAAAAATATTATTTTACATTGTGTTTTGTACCTCAGAGAATGATAAAGAACACGTTGATAACTCACAGCTTGAAGAAAAATATAGTTTATTTGCAGCTGCTCTGGCCAGAGGACAGGCTTACAAGCTGGAATTAATCTTTTTATGACCATATAAAATCAAGAGCCTTTAGTCAGTGCAGATCAAAGGCAGTATGGTATAAAGCAGATCAGGTGACTGAAGGCTAGACATTGTTTCATCACTGTTTCAGTTTTTACAAATAGAAGTTGTGAGATTACACACATCATGTCTGGTAAACAAACATTTTAACTTGAAAACACATTTAATCAAATTCTGAGTATAACATAGTATGTTAGCAGTAGAAGCACAGCAGTCCATGTTAGACACACGCTGTTGAGTTTTTATAGCTGTTTTTTATTGCTGGTCAGCTTCATGTGGGTCTTCCCGGATTACCATTAGAGATGGCTCAAATAATATCTAATTTACTGCACAATAGGTTTCAACGATAGTGTAATTTTGATCAACTGCTTATAACCATATGTATTTTTTCTTTTTCAAATTTTATATTTTCCTGTCTTTTATTGTATGAATATCATACATAAAGGTTGATCCAGAAACCCAAATAAATGTTAGCCACATCCTAATGTCTAAGCTTATTTAGTCAGCCATTGATTGTGCAAGTTCTCCTACTTACAAAGATGAGAGGGGTCTGTAATTTTCATCATAGGTACACTTCAACTATGAGAGACAAAATGAGAAAATAAATCCAGGAAATCACATTGTAGGATTTTAAAATAATTTAATTGTAAATCATGGTGGAAAATAAGTATTTGGTCACCCACAAACAAGCAAGATTTCTGGCTCTCACAGACCTGTAACAACTTCTTTAAGAAGCTCTTCTGTCCTCCACTCATTACCTGTATTAATGGCACCTGTTTGACCTCGTTATCTGTATAAAAGACACCTGTACACAGCCTCAAACAGTCAGACTCCAAACTCAACCATGGCCAAAAACAAAGAGCTCCCTCGATCTGGGGCCCCTCGATTCCGTGGGGTTAAAATGATCATGAGAATGGTGAGCAAAAATCCCAAAAATACATAGAGGGACATGATGAATCACCTGCAGAGAGTTGGGACCAAAGTAACAAAGGCTACCATCAGTAACACACTATGCCGAGATCTCACTATGCCAGAGCTTGCAGTGCCAGGCGTGTTCCCCTGCTTAAGCCAGTACATGTCCAGGCCCATTTGAAGGTTGCCAGAGAGCATATGGATGATCCAGAAGAGGATTGGGGGAATATCATGTGGTCAGATGAAACCAAAATAGAACTTTTTTTTAAAAACTCAACTCGTCGAGTTGCATCCCAAGAACACCATACCTACTGTAAAGCATGGGGGTGGAAACATCATGCTTTGGGGCTGTTTTCCTGCAAAGGGGACAGGACGACTGATCCGTGTTAAGGGAAGAATGAACAGCGCCATGTATCGTGAGATTTTAAGCCAAAACCTCTTTCCATCAGTGAGAGCATTGAAGATGGAACGTTGCTGGTTCTTCCAGCATGACAATGATCCATAGTGATGGCTCCGTAAAAAGCATTTGAAGGTCCTGGAGTGGCCTAGGCAGCCTTCAGACCTCAACCCCATAGAAAATTTGTGGAGGGAGATGAAAGTCCGTGTTGCCCCAAAACATCACTACTCTAGATGAGATCTGCATGGAGGAATGGGCCAAAATACCAGCTACAGTGTGTGCAAACCTGGTGAAGACTTGCAGGAAACGTTTGACCTCTGTCATTGAGAACAAAGGTTATGTTACAAAGTACTGAGTTGAACTTTTGTTATTGACCAAATACTTATTTTCCTCCATAATTTACAATTAAAGTCTTTTAAAATTCTACAATGTGATTTCCTGGATTTAGTGTACCTATGATGAAAATTAAAGACCTCTCTCATCTTTCTAAGTAGGAGAACTTGCACAATCAGTGGCTGACTTAATACTTTGCTGCCCCACTGAAAACAGTATATTCTAATTGACTAGCAACTAGAAAATGGCAGTTGCTTAAAAACTCAGCATGCAGTTATGTTTTATCCAGATATGTAAATGATTACAGATGTGGTCTGATTAAACACTGGGTCTTGCTACAAGAGGGGGTAAAAGTGCTTCCCCTGCTGTCCTATATAAAAGCTCTCAGAGGCTACTTTTGAGTATTGTACCTCTTGAGAGAGATTGTTGACTGCTAGAAATGTCTCAGAACGCTGAGAGAGAATGTTGACGTCTGACGCGAGGATTCTGAGGATCTGGCAACCCAGGCCCACTAGCGCCGGTTTCTCACAGGACGCACGCTGCTTTGTAGCTGTTAGCAGTTTATTACCATTTAACTATTTTAATTTCCGATCGCATCTGTATCACATATATAGTACTTTTTACAACATCTAAATCATTTTCTTCTCGTACCAACAGATTGTTTTTTGCCGCTAATCGTTAACTAGTAACTTTACAGGTATACCGGCTTGTGTTTGCAGTAATTAGCCATTAGCTACTTACCAGAGTTGCATCATCTTTTGCAGTAGTGTTTTCAGAATTTTTAAAACATTTTCCCACCTTCTTTTTTTCTGAGACTTAGTTTTTTGTGACGTTTTGTATTAACTTTCCACCAACGTTTTAATCAAGCATTGCATTGGACCATCGGCTGCAACTGAACCATATCTTCACTCGGCACCCCACAACACCACTCGAAGCTATGTACCTTTAATTCATGAATTGTACTAACATGGCTTCTGCTGCGCTTGTTCCCTGTGCCGAGTGTGGCATGTTTAGCTATTCTTCCTCCGTCATTAGTGTAAATTTGATTTGTGATAGGTGTAGGCTTGTAGCCAGTCTGACGGAGAAGATTGTAGTTTTAGAGGTGCGTCCAGAAATTAGAGAAGGCTAGCTCAGATTCTAGCTTAGCAGATCTGGATGCCAAAGGTGAAGTTAGTGCCCTGGCAGTGTCCTCGCAGCAGGGCAAGTGGGTGATGGTTCGGTGACGTAGTCGTAAGGCTAGCCCAGGAGAGCACCACTCTTTACCTGGTCACGTGTCCAGCAGGTTTACCCTCCTCAGTGATGCATCCACTGAGCAGCCTGTTGAAAGAGCTCTGGTCATAGGTGACTCTATTTACGACACGTGAAACTAGCTACCCCTTTAGGGACACCAGCAGCTAGAGTTACCTGTATCCCAGGAGCCAGAGTGCCGGCATTGTAACGAGTCTTGGTGAACTCGAGAGGCGCAGATTCTCTAGGATAGTTATTCATGTAGTGGCTAATGATGTACGCCTTCGTCAGTCAGAAGTTACTAAGGCTAATTTTGTAGAGGTGGTTAGAGTGGCGAAGGCGATGTCCAATGCAGTAGTGTGCTCTGGCCCCATCCCAATGTGGTGAGGTGACCAAGCCTACAGCAGGTTATGGTTGCTGAACTGCTGGCTGTCCAAGTGGTGCTCTGAAAACAGCGTGGGCTATATAGACAACTGGACAGCCTTTGAGGGTAAGCCTTGCCTTTTAGGATTTAGGACGGTGTCCATCCCACTCGGGAGGGTGCTGCTCTCATCTCCTGCAACATTGCCCATAGTCTAATGGCCAGATTGGTTAGGGTCTGACTATCCAGAGCAGGGGTAAGGCAGCAGACAGTCTGTCTTAACCAACTGTCTGCTGGTAGCCATGCACCGTCACCCAGAACTCACGTTATTGAAACTGTGTCTGTTACCCGCATCTGTCCTAAACGTAAACGCACTCAAAAAGTCTGTTTTACAATCCTCATTAGTATAAACACAGATAGCTCCCATAGAAATAACAACCTTAGACTAAAGCTAGGATAACTAAACATTAGATCACTTACAAACAAAGCAGTGATTGTAAATGAAATGATCACTGATAAATGCTTACACGCTCTCTGTCTCACTGAAACTTGGATTAGACCGGATGAATATTTAGCCTTAAATGAAGCCTCACTTCCTGGATACAGTCATGCTCACTGCTAGTCCTAATGGCGTCGCCACAATTTTTGACAAAGAGCTAGGTGTTACAACTAAATCCAATTACAAGGCTAATTCGTTTGAAATACTGATTGTTAATGTGACTGATCCATCATTATGGAAGTCAAAAGCACACTCATTTCAGCTTATCACTATTTACCGCCCTCCTGGTCCCTATTCAGAATTTCTTCAGGAATTTGCTAACTTTCTTTCCTGCTTAGTACTGTCAACAGATAAGGCTTTAATTGTAGGTGATTTCAATATTCACTTTGACAATGAGCAGGATCCACTTAAAATTTCTTTCGAGTCCATCTTAGAATCCATGGGTATCACTCAGAATGTGATAGGACCAACCCACCACTGTAAACATACTTTAGATCTAATATTAACATTTGGTATCAATATAGATAACCTTGATGTTTTCCCGCAAAGTGATTTGATTTCAGATCACTATCTCTAATAAATAAAATCCTTCTGCCTCGTTATCACACCAAGCGCACTATCACATCTGCTACTCCAGCTGCGTTTATTAAAAACCTACCTGACTTGAAATTCAATACACCTACAAAGATCAATCAACTTGAGTGTGTAAATGACCAATAAGAATGTGTGCTTTGCTCAACCCTGGACGTGATTGCTACTGCTAGGGTCAAACGCATTAGGAAAAAAGGCTAGCACCATGGTATAATGACCACACCCGTACCTTAAAGCAAAGAACACGGCATCTAGAGCACAAGTGGAGACATAGTAAATTGGAGGTGTTTAAGATTGCTTGGAGGGACAGCATGGCAGAGTATAAGCATGCCCTTACTAAAGCTAAAGCTGCATACTTCTCCTCAATCATAGAGAAAAATAAGAATAATGCAAGATTTCTCTTTAATACAGTATCAAATTAACAAAAAACCCTACAGAAAGTGATTCTTCTGTTCTGTGTAATTTTAACAGTAATGATTTCATGACTTTCTTTAATGATAAGATAGAAAACATTAGGCATCAAACTCGATGCTCATCACATCACCAAACTATTCAGCAACCATCCAGATGCAGCACTAGTGAAGACATCTGTTCAATTAGCTGTAATCAAGATTAGAATCTTTTACACAACCATACGAATACTGACTATCCTCACTGATCAGCTTCATCTAAGTCATCACATGTTTATTAGATCCAATTCCTACACGTTTACTCAAGAATAATACCAGTATATAGAGCCACTGTTGTTATTTAATTTCATCCCTTAACCTTTGGTTTTATGTGCCCAAAATTCCTTAAGTCTGGCTGGTGTGTGCCGTTAATCAAACCACTGATTAAAAAAGCCAATCTTGACCCTTGTGTGATATCTAATTAATAGACCAATTTCAAATCTACCGTTTTCTCTCCTCAAATCTTAGAAAAAGCCGTCTATCAGCAGCTCTGCAGTTACCTCCAAAGGAATGGTATTTATGAAACATTTCAGTCTGGCTTCAGGCCCCATCATAGTACTGAAACAGCATTAATTAGGGTACTAAATAACTTGTTAATGTCCTCAGATAAGGGATGTGTTTCTTTTCTTGTTCTGTTAGATTTAAGTGCAGCATTTGACACTATAGATCATGATGTTTTACTAAACAGACTAGAAAATACTGTAGGTATTAAGGGATTAGCACTTTCTTGGTTTAAATCCTACTTAACTGACCGGCACCATTGTTCATATAAATAATCTAAGGTCTAAGCTCTCAAAAGTGAAGTATGGCGTGCCTCAGGGGTCAGTGCTTGGCCCGCTTTTATTCTCTCTGTACATGCTGCCACTAGGCTCAGTGATTTCGTAAACATGGCATTAGTTTCCACTGCTATGCAGACGATACACAGCTGTACATACCAGCCAAACCTAATGACAGCCTTACAATCAACAAATTTGAGGACTGTGTAAAGGAAATAAAAGACTGGATGCTATTAAATTTTCTCTTACTTAACTTAGATAAAACTGAGGTTCTATTAGTGGGACCCAAGGCCGTGAGAGATAGGTTGGCTACATATATCCTAAATCTAGATGGCTGTCCAGTATTGCCCAGTCCATCTGTAAAAAACATAGGTGTCACATTTGATTCAGATCTCTCCTTCGATGCGCACATTAGCAGCATCACTCGAATTGCTTTCTTTCAATTACGTAATATTGCTAAATATCCTCTCTTTTAATGATGCAGAGAAACTGGTTCATGCGTTTATAACCTCAAGGTTGGATTACTGTAACGCCTTATTTACTGGATGCTCTAGTAAATCTTTGAATAAACTTCAATTAGTTCAGAATGCAGCCAGAAAATTTGATCATATCAGTCCTGTTCTATCATCACTGCACTGGTTACCAGTTAAATTCTGCATTGATTACAAAATACTTCTTATACCTTATAAAGCTCTACATGGCCTGGCCCCACATTATCTGAGGTGAACTCTTTAAAGTTTTACAATCCAGCTTGTCTACTTCGTTCACAGGGTGCAGGACTTCTTTTAGTTCCTAGAATTAAAAAAGTCACAGAAGGGGGAAAGGCTTTCTCATACATGGCCCCCCAACTATGGAATAAACTTCCCACTTTCGTTCGAGACTTAGATAGTCTCCAGAGCTGGGGGTTCATAGTCAAAGAGCCTTATGGCGATCAGAGATAATGGGTTGCTGTCTTCTGCCTCCCGTGGGGTTGCCGATGTCTAATGTGATCCCTCTTGGCTGTGTTATCTACCAGTTCTCCTCTTTCTAGCTATGCTGCTATAGCTAATGCTGCCAGGGTCTCATGCTACACATGGCATCAGTGATTGTTAATAGACACTGCGCTCTTAATCAATAACTAATTACATTTTCTGTTTTCTCTCAGAGCTGTGTTCCAGTACCAGTTCCAGCCCCACACATGATGTTCATCCGCTGCAGCTTCACTCAAGCTGATTCCGTCATCAGCTTCAGCCCCATCATACCCGGGCCACTTAATGCCGATGTGCATATTTTACGTTTTATTTGAAGTATGACTCCATGACTTTAGTTTCATTCTTAGATTTATCATCTACGCCACCCAAGCAGGTTGGGTCCCTTTTTGAGTCTTGGTTCTCCCAAGGTTTCTTCCTCATAACACTTTTCCTTGCCACCTAGGCTTGCTCAATTTGGGATTGGACGTAGATATTAGTAGAAAATCTAAACTTGTAAAGTTGCTTTGAGACAATGCTCCTTTGTAAAAAGTGCTATATAAATAGATCTGACTTGACTTGAACTTTACTCTCTACGATGCATTCAAAGAAATTCTGCCCAGTTGTCAGACTTTGAGAGGGGGTGCATCATTGGACTGAGAGAAGCAAAACAGTCGTTTTGAAGAATTACCCACCATCTAGACCATTCTGACCTAGATATTAGGAGGTGTTGAGGGCAGTGGTTCCGTGAGGGCATGCACACATGGTGAACAAGCTCTGGACAGCCCAGATAGACCACCAGTGTTTCCTAACAGGTTACTAGAGCCGCCAGATTAAACTTATCTTTTCACTCTACTATTGTAATCACTTACAGATATCATCATTACACTCAAACATGAGAAGTTAATTCGATTCCCCCAACTCTTTCTTGGTGAGTTATTTTTTTTGTCAATGAGTGTACACCCATTTTTGCATTTCAGGCCTACAACACATTCCAAAAAGTTGGGATGATAAAGCATTTACCACTTTTTTTTTTTGGTATTGTCACCATTCCTTCTCACAACACTTAAAATACATGTTGTTACCAAGGATACCAAGCGATGAAGTGATTCAGGTGATATTTTTTGCCATTCTTCCTCCAAACACATCTTAAGGTGTATAGTAGTACGGGTCTGTAATCACACTTTTCGTTTTAAAATTCTCCACATACAGTGGTACTTTAAAGTTTGTGAACCCTTTAGAATTTTCTATACTTTTGCATAAATTTGACCTAAAACATCATCAGATTTCCTAAAAGTAGTCCTAAAAGTAGATAAAGAGAACCCAGTTAAACAAATGAGACAATAATATTATACTTGGTCATTTATGTTTTGAGGAAAATGATCCTATATTACATATTAGTAAGTGGAAAAGTATGTGAACCTCTAGGATTAGCAGTTAATTTGAAGGTGAAATTAGAGTCAGGTGTTTTCAATTGTAAGCCAACTGCTAGGTCAGGCCGTCATCCTGACCAGGATTACGCAGACATGAAAATGAATAAATTAAGGTAGTCTAATACTACCTTACACTAACTCTACATTCTTGAAACATTTCAGAAGTATTACTTCATGTAAATATTATCATCAATTTTAACATGGAACAAAAAACATTCTAACAGGAATATGGTTAAAAAAATAATAATAATATTTAAAAATATTATTTATTATTTATTAAAAATATTTAAAAAGAAATTTCTTTATATTTATATATATATATATATATATATATATATAGAGAGAGTGAGACAGAGAGTGAGAGAGAGAGAGTGAGATCTACACTAGCATTAGCGATTTCTTTGAGAGCTCGCCATCAATTAAA